>OX381599.1:16452500-16460000 GCA_947458855.1 Monopis laevigella
TTGCGCTGTACTCGGACAGGGCGTCAGACTCTAGACTCTCCAAACATTCAAAACTTATTGAGGCAGCTCTGGCCGGGTGCGGTACCTCTGTGTAAGGCACTCGGCTCTCCAGCGTCCGGTCAGCCATCCCATCGATCTGCTCCCCCCGCTTTATAGCGTACAACCGGGCACTTTCGCGCACGCGCAGGTCCAACGGCAGCAGCCCCGTCAGGGCTAGGGCTGAGGTTAGGGAGACTGTCCTGTAGGCCTTACAGATTTTTTGCATGAACCCCCGCTGAATAGTGTTTAATTGGTTCTGTATAGTAATCTTGCTTACAGCTGGGGCCCATGCGCAGGCCGCATAAAGTATTATGGGTTCCACGACCGCCACATATATAACCCTGATGACCTCCGGATTTAGCCCCCATGTTACCCTCGCCGCGCAAGCCAATTGCTTGTATATATTGGCTGCCCTGATGCATGTTGCCCTTACATGTGAGTTGAAGGTCATTTTGTTGTCTATAATGAGACCTAGGAGTCTGATTTCTTTAACCAAGGCCAATTGCACTCCGTTCATGTGGATTTTCGGGAGGTCCAGCTTTAACTTCCTTGTCACCACCATTGCGTTGGTTTTGTGGGGTGCAAAGTTTAGCTTCCACTTTTTGCCCCATGACTGCACTGTGTCCAGGGTGCGATTGGCTTCAGCCTCCAGAGGTCCCATTGATTTCCCAGAAAACATCAACACAACATCATCGGCGAAAGCCTGAGCGTACACTCCAGCAGAGTCCAGCTCGACCAGCAGCGAGTCCAGGACGAGGTTCCAGAATGTCGGTCCCGCTATGCTGCCCTGCACACATCCCTTGCTTGTTTTCCTTCCAACCCGCGCCCCAGCATAGGTTAGCGTCACCGAACGGTCGCTAAGGTATCCATTGACCATCCTGCACAGATTTCCCGGGCACCCAAGAGACAGTAGTTGGCTTTTTATTGCAGGCCACCAGGCATTGTCAAACGCTCCTTCTATGTCCAGCGATATGATGATGGAAGAGTTTTTCTTTTTAAGCTGATCATCGATTCGCTTCTTAAGATCATAGAGGGCGTCCGACGTCCCGCGTTGTGGCACAAAGCCGTACTGCCTCTTGCTCAGCTTAGGCAGAAGATGCCACTGTATTCGGCCCACAAGCATCTTCTCCAAAACCTTGCCCAGAACTGACAACAGTCCTATGGGCCTATAGGATTTCGGCTGGGCATAATCCTCCTTGCCCGGCTTCCTAAGAATGCACACGGCCGCCCTTTTCCAAGGACCCGGAAAACAACCGAGGGATAGACATTTATTTGCGACCTCTAGGAATAATTCCCGAGTTCGGTCCACAGCGGCCGTGCAGATGTCCGCCGTGAATCCATCCTCTCCCGGGGCCTTCTTAGAGTTAAAAGTGTTGAGAGCCCTATCCAGCTCCGAAGCTGTGAACGGCGGGTCCACCACCTCGTCATTCCAATCCGGGTCCCCACACTCACTCCTCGTTCGGGCCTGGTCTGGGGTGTCATCCGAGGGGTCGTCGTGCGGGAAGAATGTTGCTGCCAGTAGTTCGGCAGATTTTCCCGGGTCAAGGACCTGTCCCTGAGGTGTTTTTAAGAGCTGGTCCTCATGTCTCTGCGATGTCTTTCTGATAACCCTGTAGATTCCGTCCCATAGGCTTTCTCGATTTTGAGTCGAGCAGAACTGCTTCCAGCTCTCAGTCTGAGCCTCGGCTGCCGCCTTCTCGTAGTTTTGCCTTGACTCCTGATACTCGGCTATTACCACATTCCTTCTGTGGGCAGCAGCATTCTTTATCCTTCTCCTCCTCCTCATCATCTCCCTCTTCAGGAGATCGAGGCTATTTGACCACCAAGGTATTCCTGTCTTAGCGTGTCTCTTTACAGGAGGAAAGGACCGCTGGCAAGCCAACGTTATGCTGTTTATGTACAGCTTTACCTTGCTCTCCAACTCGTCAATCGTGGAGACCGCCCCGACCTCCGCAGGACAGAGACCCGAAGCTCGCAGCTCCTGGTTAAGGGCATCTCCAAACAGGAGCCAGTCCGCTTTTTTTGTATTATATATGCGCGTGCTAGCTCCCAATGGCGGAGCACCTCTGCCCAATTGCATACTGAACGTCACCGCATTGTGGTCTGACGACGTAATCTCTCTTTTCACCTGCCAGTTCTTTACTTTCCCTATCAGGGCCGGAGAGCATACGGTGACGTCCACTATGCTACTGCAGTACTGCGCACCCCTGTACACCTCGAAGGTCGGAACGCTGCCCACGTTAAGAATGTGTAAATCCAGTTCTCCCAGGAAGCCACAATATGCAGCCCCCCTATGGTCTTCCGAGTCACTACCCCACCACGTACTCCACGCGTTTATGTCCCCTCCTATAAGGATTTTGTTCGTTCCAAGATTTCCCATTATATTCCTAATCCTCCGCAGATATGGCTCCAGGTCTTCATCTCCCTCGAAGTATACCGAGACGATACCCAGGAGTCCCTCTGCTGTTTTTACCGTGACGACCGCAATGTTTTCCGTAGTAAAAATCGGATTTATAATGATCTCTAAATGTTGGTCGAGTATTACTATTGCGGCCTTCACCGGTTTTTGTCTGCCATCTATCTGCTGAACGACGCGTGTACCAGAGTGTTGTTTCATTTCACCCTGTGCACCGACATACGGTTCTTGTACCAAGGCAATTGCGTATTTCCCCCTGATAGCCTCGGTCAGCAGCTCGGCAGTAGCCAATTTTTTCCGTTGAAGATTTGCTTGTAGGAAGGATATATCCTTAAGTCGATCCGTCACCCCCTCAGCAATAGTCAACCCTAGACCTAGCTAAAGCGTCCCACTTTATTCTTATCGGACAGTCCTTGCTAAATGCGTTGTGGTCGTTCTTTTGATTTGATGGCTTATCCTTCTTGCAATTGACACATCTTGCCTTTTGCTCTAGGTTTGGGCACTCCCTGTAGAGGTGGTGTTCGCCGCAGTGACTACAGTTTGCTCGGGTCACCGTGCAGCTCTTTTTTGGGTGCCCATAACCGAGGCAATTTGTGCACTGCACAAGAGGTGATTGGTCTTGTACCCAGCATCGCTGTAGACCAATGTATATTTTTTCAGTGTCCAGCATTCTCTTCCACAGCGCAGTCGGTACTTCCACCACTGGATGGCACTCCAGGTTATTTCGTGCCTTTTGCCGATAGACGATCCTAATTTTTGGCGGGGCGCCTAGGTCTGCAAATAAGTGAGGGTTCTGAGCTGTCAGGGTCTCGAGCAACTCCGAATCACTATGGTATTTAAGGACATTTCTTATTCTGATTAGAGGGTTTTTGTTTTTCTGTTCTTCCACTTTAAGGCCCTGGTTACTGCCTTTTATGTTACTTAAAATCATCTGGCTCAGATTTTCTCCCCTGCAGCTAAGTATAACCTTTTGATTTTTTACTTTTCTGAGGTTATCTATCTGAATCCCAGTTTTCCGTACATCCAGCGCTTCCCTCAGTGATTCTATCACCTGGTCACTGGTTTTGTTAGGGTTTCCCGATGATACAATAAGGGAGCGCCTGGTATTTTGCTCCCGTTCCCCCGCTTTGGCCAGCGAGGCCGATTCAGTACGGCTGTTTCTAGACGTGGAGAGGACCACAGTTTCAATGATGGAGTCAGTCCTTTCTTTTATGACTTCCTTCATTTCTGCGATCCTCTCGCTTACGTCCCCCAAATGCGCCGTCGACAGGTCCTCTGGGCGAGGTCTGCAGTGTACCAGTTCCTCCCTGGTGATCTGCATGAATTTTTCCTGTTCCTTGAGTACCCTCTGGACTCCACTCATAATCTCCGGCAAAACCTTCAGGGGCTCCAATGCTGATGTTGTTGGCTCGTCTTCAGTCCCCAACTGAGGCGCTAGGGGTTGTCCCTTAAATTGGCTCGTGAAGTCTTTCAAGTCCTCCAGGTTTGACGCCGTGTATTCCAAGTGGTTTCTTATTTTTTCTATGTCTCTGGAGTGGTTGCAGGTACTGGCGGCCAACGGTAGCGCCGCCCGTTGAGCCTTTTCCTCGTCCAGTTTCCCCTCTAACCTCTCCACCGTCCGCGCAATCTGAGAAATAGCTCTGTGCGGACCGTCCATTTCGAAGCCAAGCCAGTTTCGTATTCCTTTAGCCTCATCGAGCGTGCAGGCTATCTCCTGTCTGGCCAACGTCAGCTGCTCCGCATTTGAGGCCCTCATTTTGGCCATTTCCTTATTATGTGCCCTCTCTATCCGAACAACCTCCTTGGCATGCCTTGCCCTCTCCACCTCCAGGCTGCACTTATGGCGTGTTCTAGAGTCGGCTAAGGTTAGAACTATTTCGTACAGAGACTGCAGACAGGTGTGCACGGTAGTCTTGCACTCCCTTTTCATGTTTCCCGCAATCTCCAACGCCTCTTTTCCCTCCTGTAGCAGGTCATTAGCCACCCTGGTTGACTCATCCATACCCATGCGTATTCCCTTAACTTTTTGCGGCAGCATGCTCTCCCTTCGGTGCGACGATCCTGAATATGTCGACGCATCGTCCTCGGATATTAAAAAGGCACTTTCTTCTGCCGCCGGGATGTCACATTCCAGCAGGAGGCGGTCAATCATGTCCATGCGGGTGGGGCTTGATAACATGCCTTGCGGTGAAGACAGTGATGGTGTTGGAGATGGCACCGGCGGTTGGGTGTCGGCAGTGGCCACGGTAAACATGACAGGGGGGGACGGCAAAGAGGTGCCCTGCAGCATTGGTGGTAACGGCAGCGGTGATGGCTGCGGCAGCTGTGACGGTAGCTGCGCCGGTGACTTAAGGTTTGTGACTTGACCCTTGGCATTCCTCCTCAAAACTTTGGCGCGGAGGTTCTTTACCTTCGGAGCAGCGGAGGAAGAGGAAGAAGCTTTGGATCTCGTACTGACGCTATGGACAGGGTCCGTGGCTCCGTCCAGAGAAATACCGCTTGTCTTGGCTTTCTTTGAGTTTTGGTTTAAAGACATGTCTCCTGGTTTTAATGGACAGACGGTAATATGGACACAGGTTTGGTATTTGGGGATAGGTAATTAGCAAAGGGTCAACAGGAATTATCAACAATCAACCACGCAGTCAATGTAATCAATTAGATCAATTTAAATAATAATAATAAACCAATGCATGTAAATTAAAAGAACAAATCAATTTCAATTTATGTCGAATCAATTAAAGTTCAATACAAAAGGTAAATTGTAAGAATTAGTTAATAATAACAAAAAATAAAAATAAAAAATAAATCAAGTCAATTAAAATTAAATCAAATTAAATTAAATTAAATTAAATTAAGTCAGTCAATTAAATAAATTAAATTCAAATTAGATCAGTTGAAGCAAGCTGATCAATGACAATGAGTAACTTTACAATTTTAGGATTTTTTGGCGGACTTTCAATGGCGCAGCTTCACTAAAGTATTTCATTGATGAAGTTTTCCGTCTTTCGAAGCAGCGGGCTGTTCAGAAACAAGCAACCATCGTGTCCTTGGTGTAGCTATATTTTAAAAACGACTCACCGGTGGCACCACCAATTTTTCTTAAGTGTTTCCTGGTCCTTACCTGGACCCTTTGCCCGGCTCCTAGGAGCCACGACTCTCCCGAATGTAGATCAGCTGAACCAGATCTCCTCTCCACACGCAGGGCACAATGCACAATGCCCTCACAATTCACCACGCCCAGAAACACCGGGAACACTGGGAACACTGGGTACGCCGGAACGAAATCACCGGGAACGGGAACGCGGGGAACACCGGGAACGCCGGGCACACACGCGGGAACAAGTGCTCGGAACGGGAACTCAGCACGAAACGGTTAGGTTAGGTTAGGTTAGGTTAGGTTAGGTTAGGTTAGGTTAGGTTAGGTTAGGTTAGGTTAGGTTAGGTTAGGTTAGGTTAGGTTAGGTTAGGTTAGGTTAGGTTAGGTTAGGTTAGGTTAGGTTAGGTTAGGTTAGGTTAGGTTAGGTTAGGTTAGGTTAGGTTAGGTTAGGTTAGGTTAGGTTAGGTTAGGTTAGGTTAGGTTAGGTTAGGTTAGGTTAGGTTAGGTTAGGTTAGGTTAGGTTAGGTTAGGTTAGGTTAGGTTAGGTTAGGTTAGGTTAGGTTAGGTTAGGTTAGGTTAGGTTCTTCTGCGCAGACCGCAGAGGATCATTGCTTTGCGGTCTTGCAGAGGCTACCGCACGGTATCCTGGGCGGCCGCCACTCTGCTGGCGTGTGACCCGCCATGGGAACTACAGGCGGAGGCTCTCGCAGAAGTATACAGGTTTCGTGCGAATCTGAGGGCACACAATCAGTTCCCAGACCATAGGGAAGTGGAGGGGCTGCGGGACGCTGCACAGGCTGCTCTAACTTCGAGGTGGAAGACTGACCTCGAAGCAGCCACATCCGGCCTTGTAACCCTGGAGGCAATATTGCCAAATTTTGAACGGTGGATCTCCCGAAAGGAGGGGGTCCTTGATTTCCACACGGTGCAGGTTCTGACCGGGCACGGTTGTTTCGGTGAGTACCTGCATCGAGTGGCTGGACGGGAGGAAGGCCCACAATGCCATAAGTGTGGCGCACCTGTTGACACAGTGCGTCATACTTTAGAAGAATGCTTGGCTTGGGAGCCCCAGCGGCACGATCTAGCCGCGTTACTGGGTGGAGATCTTTCACTGCCGACCATCGTCTCCAAAATGCTCGACAGCGACAGGTGCTGGGACGCCGTGACCTCCTTCTGCAAGTCAGTCATGACTCTGAAGGAGATGGCAGAGAGGGAACGAGAGGACAACCCCAATGCTCCCTTAATCCGCCGACGGAGAGCGGGTCGGGCATGCCGACGTTATGCGCACCTGCTTGCCCCGCCTTAATGGATCGGTCGGCCAGGTCGGGGGAACCTAGCCGACCAACGATCCAAAAGACTGGAGCGCCTCGAAATTCTCCCGGAGCGCTCTTCCTGGACCGTACCTGCTCAGAGCAGGTCCATCGCGGGGACAACAGTAGAATGCGCTAGCGATCCTGTTGTCCTCATTGAAAGCGAAATGGTGGGAGAATCGCTGGGTTATTTAGCCGGTAGGACAGGGCACTCAGCCTTGTGAGTCCGGCATATCCGTCATGGTCCCCCCGGACCTGGCGGAATACGTAAAGGTATTTTCCCAGCGTTAACAAAAAAAAAAAAAAAAAGGTTAGGTTAGGTTAGGTTAGGTTAGGTTAGGTTAGGTTAGGTTAGGTTAGGTTAGGTTAGGTTAGGTTAGGTTAGGTTAGGTTAGGTTAGGTTAGGTTAGGTTAGGTTAGGTTAGGTTAGGTTAGGTTAGGTTAGGTTAGGTTAGGTTAGGTTAGGTTAGGTTAGGTTAGGTTAGGTTAGGTTAGGTTAGGTTAGGTTAGGTTAGGTTAGGTTAGGTTAGGTTAGGTTAGGTTAGGTTAGGTTAGGTTAGGTTAGGTTAGGTTAGGTTAGGTTAGGTTAGGTTAGGTTAGGTTAGGTTAGGTTAGGTTAGGTTAGGTTAGGTTAGGTT
>OX381600.1:0-66000 GCA_947458855.1 Monopis laevigella
GAGGAGCGGGCTAGAGGGAGATTCTTCGTCTGAAGACGAAAGAACTTCCGATACCCTGCTCAAAGAGGCCACGGAGGCAGCTGAGGCGATCAGATCAATCGCCATTAAGTCCAGCAACATTAAGGGTGACCTGCGAAGGGACCTTAAGGTTGCTGCGACTTCATTCAAGAAGATCGCCAAGCTGCTTAGCCGGCGTACCTCCTCGGAGGAGGTGAGGAAGGTGAAGGCGGAGAATGACCGCTTGCGTCGGGAGGTGGACGAACTCCGCAAGGAGTTCGCCACAATCCGACAAGAAGTGCAGGGGGAAAACCGCCAAAGCACCCCGCCTATATCACGGCCCACCATCTCGCCGACCGAATCCCCGATGGAGGACTTCCATCGGGCTATAATGATCTCGGTTGGCACGATCCTGAACGCCAGACTGGAAAGTTTGGAGGAGCGCCTTCTCCCGGCTAAGATAATAAGGCCTCCACTAGGCGTTAAGGCGCCTGCCGCGTCCGCCGTGACTCTTGCCGCCGGCAAAGCAAGCGCACCGCTACCTTCTTCTTCTCTCCAAACTCCGGGAAAGAAGAAGAGGAAAGGCGAAGCTACCCCATCGGCCGCTCCCCACTCACCTTCACTTGCACCGGTGACCATGGATGCTCCGTGGTCAACGGTAGTCCGGCGGGGAAAAAAGAAAAAAACGACCGCGGAGAAGAGTGCGGGCGGTCCCGCACCGATCATTACTCCGCCCAAGAAGGGGGCCAAAAAGGCCCGCCGGAAGAGGATCCGCCCTCCGCGATCTTCGGCTGTGGTACTGACTCTACAGCCGGAGGCTGAAAAGGGCGGATTAACATATGGTCAGGTTTTGAC
The DNA here is from genome assembly GCA_947458855.1 of Monopis laevigella. Lineage (NCBI taxonomy): Eukaryota > Metazoa > Arthropoda > Insecta > Lepidoptera > Tineidae > Monopis > Monopis laevigella. The sequence goes on from OX381600.1 coordinate 853, forward strand.
TGAGGCGAAGAGGTCAATTGACCTCAAGAGCCTCGGTATACCTGGCCTAAAATTCAGGCAGGCAGCTACGGGGGCCCGCATCTTAGAGGTCCCCGGAGTCGCGAGCAGCGAGCAAGCCGACGCGCTTGCGGAGAAATTGCGGGAGATCTTCCCGTGCGAGCGCGTCCGGGTCAATCGACCGACCAAATGCGTTGACCTGCGGATCGGGGGCCTTGATGACTCGGCCTCCGCAAGCGAACTCGCCGCCGCCATCTCCGCCGCTGGGGGCTGTCCTGAGGCGTTAGTCAGGGTCGGCATGATTCGTGCGGATGCTTCGGGCTCCGGTACGGTCCGGGTCAGCTGCCCCGTTGTGGCGGCAAACAAGATATCGGCTGCCGGCCGTGTACTTGTAGGGTGGACCTCGGCGAAGGTGACCTCGCTCGAGGCCCGCCCAATGAGGTGCTACCGGTGCCTCGAGGTGGGGCACACCGGTGTACGGTGCACTTCGTTAGTGGACCGCAGCGGCGAGTGCTTCCGCTGCGGTGTCACCGGCCATATCGCGGCGGCTTGTACCTCCTCTCCTCACTGCTCAGTATGCGCAGCTGAGGGGAAAAAGGCGGAGCATAGGGTGGGCGCAAAATCCTGCGCCGCCAAAAATAAAAGAAAAGACAGGTCGAAGGCAGCAGATATAACTGCTGCTGGACGAAATGCTCCTCCGGCTCCACCACTAGCCGGTGCAGCAGGGGAGGCAATGGAAACGATTTCAGGATAGGTCCCCATTGCCTGCTCCAAGCGAACCTAAACCACTGCGCCAGGGCTCAGGACCTCCTAGCTCAGAGCATGGCGCAGTGGTATATCGACCTCGCAGTAGCTGCCGAGCCCTATTTTATTCCCTCTAACAACGACAACTGGTTGGGGGACACCACGGGCTCGGTTGTACTAATTTCGTCGGGAGCCACCAGCCGGCCGCCTCTAGTACCCAAAGCAAGAGGTCCCGGATATACGGTGGCTCAATTTGGAGAAATTGTTGTGGTGGGGGTGTACTTCTCCCCCAATAGAAACCTCGCGGATTTTGAGGCATTTCTGGACGAGGTCGGTCGTGTTATCAGGCTGATATCGTCCAGTAATGTCTTAGTCGCTGGAGATCTCAATGCGAAATCCATTGCATGGGGATCTCCCGCTACCGACGTGCGCGGCGAGGTGTTGGAGGAGTGGGCGCTTGTGTCCGGCCTCGAAATCCTAAACAGGGGGTCGGTAAACACGTGCGTGCGACAGCGGGGCGGATCTATAGTGGACCTAACGCTAGCTACCCCGTCTGTGGCGCGCCTTGTCCGGAACTGGAGGGTATTGGAAGAGGTTGAGACACTGTCGGACCACCGATACATTAGGTGCGAAGTCTCAGCCTATCTCTCGGTCCCGGATACGCAGCGCCCAAACAGATTCACCCCCACCTTCCCGAGGTGGGCGACCATGTTCCAGAATGTGGAACTGCTGATGGAAGCCTCTGTGGTTCAGTCATGGGTTTGCCCGAGCGACGGGTTTGCCGAGGCCGAGGAAGGGGCCGTGTGGTTCCGAAATGCATTAACGCAGATTTGCGACGCGTCGATGCCCCGGGCAAAGCCCCATACCCCGAAACGGCAAATGTACTGGTGGTCTGAGCTAATCGGCGCACTCCGCGCCGAGTGCAGTGTTGCTCGACGCCAGTACACAAGGCAAAGAAGGCGGCGAACCCGCGATGTTGTCACGGAGGTCCGGCTGTATGATGCCTACAGAGAGAAGAAAAAGGCTCTACAGCTGGCCATCAGCAAGGCCAAGGCGCAGGCAAGAGAGGAGCTCCTTGCAACTCTAAGCCTAGACCCCTGGGGGCGCCCGTACCGCATGGTACGCGGAAAGCTCCGCGCATGGGCGCCCCCATTGACTCAGAGCCTCGAGCCTCGGCTACTGGGGGAGATCGTTTCTGCTCTGTTTCCGAACCGAGCGGAACACACTCCCCCGCCCATGGTTCTCCAGTCCCCCGTGGACCGGGTTGCTGCGGCCGAGACACCGGCGGTGACGTCGGATGAGTTTGGTCAAGCCGTAAGAAGGCTCCGAGGCAAAAACACTGCCCCGGGACCGGACGGTATTCCTGGTCGTGCCTGCGTGTTGGCCTTGGACGCCCTCGGGACCCGACTGGTCGCACTGTTTGACCAGTGCCTCCAGTCGGGCCGATTTCCCCCCCAGTGGAAGACGGGCAAGCTGGTCCTTATCAAGAAGGACGGACGCCCTGCAGATTCTCCCTCTGCGTACCGCCCCATCGTGCTGCTGGATGAAGTCGGCAAATTGTTCGAGAGAATAATTGCCGGCCGTCTGGCGGCGCACTTGAGGTCGGAAGGACCCGACTTATCCGAGATACAATTCGGATTCCGAGAGGGTCGGTCGACAATTGATGCTATTGTTAGCGTCAAGACCTTCTTGGACGAAGCCCTCGCCCGGGGCGAAATGGTGTTGGCGGTGTCATTAGACATCGCAAACGCCTTCAACACCATGCCCTGGGCCTGTATCGGGGAGGCATTACGCTACCATGGGATGCCTCCCTACTTGAGGCGGATAGTCGGTTCCTATCTGAGTGAAAGGTTTGTCATCTACCAGGGGCGGAACACTGTGGAAAGGAGGGAGATGTCGTGCGGTGTCCCGCAGGGCTCGGTCCTCGGACCGCTTCTGTGGAACATCGGTTACGACTGGGTGCTGCGTGGCCCCCTTCCCCGGGGCATAAACATGACCTGCTATGCGGACGACACGCTGGTCATGGCCAGGGGGAACAGTTTTGAGGAGACTGCCCGTCTTGCCACTGGAGGTGTGGCAACGGTCGTCGCGAGGATAAGGATGCTTGGGTTGGAAGTGGCGCTCCAAAAGACGGAGGTCGTCTGTTTTCACAGACCTAGACGAGCGCCACCCCTGAACTCGACCATCCTAGTCGGAGAGCTTCCAGTCCGGGTCGAGTCCACTATGAAGTACTTGGGACTCGTCCTGGACAGCCGTTGGAATTTCCGCGAGCATTTAAAGCGCCTGGCCCCCAGACTGATGGGTGCAGCCGCCGCTTTGGCGAGGCTGATGCCCAACTTGAGGGGACCGGATGCCTCGAGTCGTCGCCTGTACCTAGGTGTGGTGCGGTCCATGGCCCTGTATGGGGCCCCGATATGGGCCGATACCCTAACGGAGAGACACATGGTCCACTTGCGTAAACCGCAACGTACCATGGCTGTCAGGGTGATCAGAGGGTACCGCACCATCTCGTACGAGGCGGCGTGCGTCCTTGCAAGATCCCCGCCGTGGGATCTAGAGGCGGGAATATGGTCCGCCAACTACTGGCGTAGAGCAGACGCTAGGACGCCTCGCGAGCGGGAATTCCAGTCTCAACAGCTTCTCCTTCAACAGTGGGAGAACCGCTTAGCTTCTCCCAGGGCTGGATGCAGGACTGTTGAGGCTGTTCGCCCTGTTTTAGAACAGTGGCTAACCAGACGGCACGGAGCTCTCACCTTCCGTCTGACGCAGATTCTCTCGGGACATGGTTGCTTCGGGAGGTATCTCTGCCTAATAGCAGGAAGAGAGGCGACGACCGGTTGCCATGAGTGTGGGGTCAGCGCCGAGGATACGGCGCAGCACACCCTGGAGGAATGCGCTGCCTGGGATGGGCAGCGTCGGGACCTCGTCGCAACGTTGGGACACGACCTCTCACTGCCCGCTGTCGTCAAATCGATGGTGGACAGTAGAAGGTCGTGGCAGGCGGTTGTCTCCTTCTGCGAAGACGTCATATCGCAGAAGGAGTCGGCGGAGCGAGAGAGGGAGCTAGACGTAAACGCCCCTTCATACCGCCGCCGGAGAACCAGGCGTAGGGGGAGAGCTTCCGGCCTCCCCCTGCATCCCACCTGACCCGGGCCCGGGTGATAGCCGCGGGGGCGGCTATCACCTCTATACTCGTATCGGGCCTATGAGGAGACGCGTGCGGTGTTTCCGCGCGTCTTCTTGCCGGAAGGAAGGGGTCTTTCTCTTCTATCCCCCTTCAAACCGCGACGGCGCTCGCTGCAAAGCGGGCCGACGCCGGCGGGGCCGCGGATGTATGCGCAAGCGTTCCCGTTGCCCCGCCACAATGGCGGCCGAAGGAGCACTGTGGGGTTTTAGTCGGTAGGAGTCCGACATAACCCCGCCGCCACCCCCATGGCGGCGGCGTATCCATGAGGATTTCCCCACACAAAAGAAAAAAAAAGAAAAAAAAAAAAAAAAAAGGTTAGGTTCCCCCCCATGGGGCCACCTTGTCGTGGTGGGGGGGCTCTAGTAGGCGGAGGCTGGTCACCTCCGCTGAAGCTAACGGTCCCAAGTGGGGCCCCTCCCGGCACTTCTCTGTGGAGGCGGAGTTGGTTGGGATGGGGCCACAACCCCGGCCGCCGTTCATTCGGTGGCCGAGGAGGAACGGGGCGGCGGGGGACATGGTGCTCGTTCCCCCCGCCCTGTGGGGCCTGGGGCGGCGGATGCGGGGGCATACGTCGCGTCGAGGGCCACGTGAGGAAAGGCGTCCGTGGTGTTACCGGGCGTCTTTATTCCTGGGGGAGTTGAGAGGGGGGTATATCGAGGGCCCTCCTCCACTCGAGACGGTGCTCGCGCAAGCGGGCTCACGCCGGCGGGGTCGCGGACGAATGCGCAAGCGTACCCGTGGCCCTGCCTTTATGGCGGCCGGAGGAACACCGTGGGGTTTAGTCAGTAAGAGTCTGACATAACCTGGCTGTCGCCCCCGTGATGGCTGGGTATCCATGAGGATTCCCCACGTAAAAAAAAAAAAAAAAAGTTAGGTTAGGTTAGGTTAGGTTCCCCCCCGTCCCCCCATGGGGCCACCTTGTCGTGGTGGGGGGCTCTAGTAAGCGGTGGCTGGTCACCACCGCCGAAGCTAACGGTCCCAAGAGGGGCCCCTCCCGGCACTTCTCTGTGGAGGCGGAGTTGGTTGGGATGGGGCCACAACCCCGGCCGCCGTTCATTCGGTGGCCGAGGAGGAACGGGGCGGCGGGGGCATGGTGCTCGTTCCCTCCGCCCTGTGGGGCCTGGGGCGGCGGATGCGGGGGCATTCGTCGCGTCGAGGGCCACGTGAGGAAAGGCGTCCGTGGTGTTACCGGGCGTCTTTATTACTGGGGGAGTTGAGAGGGGGGTATATCGAGGGCCCTCCTCCACTCGAGACGGTGCTCGCGCAAGCGGGCTCACGCCGGCGGGGTCGCGGACGAATGCGCAAGCGTACCCGTGGCCCTGCTTTTATGGCGGCCGGAGGAACACCGTGGGGTTTAGTCAGTAAGAGTCTGACATAACCTGGCTGTCGCCCCCGCGATGGCTGGGTATCCATGAGGATTCCCCACGTAAAAAAAAAAAAAAAAAAAAAAAAAAGGTTAGGTTAGGTTCCCCCCCATGGGGCCACCTTGTCGTGGTGGGGGGGCTCTAGTAGGCGGAGGCTGGTCACCTCCGCTGAAGCTAACGGTCCCAGGAGGTGTCGGCAGCGTCTGTCTCGGAGCGAGCGGCTGCCGAAAATACTCCAGCGTCTGACCCATAGTGGGCGGCTGGCGTAGGGGAGGAAAATCTAGGTAGCGTCTGTCTCGGAGCGAGCGGCTGTCTAGTCAGCGTCTGTCCCATATTGGGCGGCTGTTTGTGTTGCGGCGGAGATCGCCCCGCTTTCTGGAGCGACTCTGAGCCGCTGCGGGGATCCGCCCGGCCCTCGCGGGTAAGGCGGGTTTTCGCGAGAGGGGCCCCTCCCGGCACTACTCTTTGGGTCGGAGTTGGCTGGTGATGGGGCCATACCCCGGCCGCCGTTCATTCGGTGGCCGAGAAGGAACGGGGCGGCGGGGGACATGGTGCTCGTTCCCCCCGCCCTGTGGGGCCTGGGGTGGCGGATGCGGGGGCATTCGTCGCGTCGAGGGCCACGTGAGGAAAGGCGTCCGTGGTGTTACCGGGCGTCTTTATTCCTGGGGGAGTTGAGAGGGGGGTATATCGAGGGCCCTCCTCCACTCGAGACGGTGCCCGCGCAAGCGGGCTCACGCCGGCGGGGTCGCGGACGAATGCGTAAGCGTACCCGTGGCCCTGCCATTATGGCGGCCGGAGGAACACCGTGGGGTTTAGTCAGTAAGAGTCTGACATAACCTGGCTGTCGCCCCCGCGATGGCTGGGTATCCATGAGGATTCCCCACGTAAAAAAAAAAAAAAAAAAAAAAAAAAAAAAAGGTTAGGTTAGTTTTTTTTTTTTTTTTTTTTTTTTTTTCTCTTATTTATTTATTCATTTACAATTTCATTGTTATTATAACACAATAATAAATGGGATTACACGAGGTGAAGGGCAATTTTATACTCTCGACACCTCGTGTCCCAGTAACTCTTACTTCAAAAGACAAATATTATACAAACATAAAAATAATTACTTTATAATACTTTATATATAATAATCACAATTTCACGGTGCACTAAAACATCCAGGGTGCATCCAAACAAACAAATATTATACAAACATAAAAGTAATAACTTATTGGGTGCACCAAGATAGATTCACCATGTATATTTACCACAAACGTCCTTCCTTAATAATACATTAAAACAAAACATTCCAATAATTAACAAAATGGGCTGATTTTTTCCAATCAACAACTTTATCCGACGATTTGAAAAATCAGCCCTAAAGGGTGCACCTTAACAAACATTCATGTGCACCCAAGCAAACATTATACGAGCATTTTTTTTATTTTTTTCCAATTTCCATAAAATGCTTAACTTATTGGTGCAAATATTAAATATAATACAAACATAAGAAACTTAACTAATTTGGTGCAAAAATTTTTCAAACATTATTTACAAGTTTTTTTTTTTTTTTTTTTTTTTTCCCAATTACCATAAGATATAACTTATTTGGTGCAATTATTAAATATATTACAAACAAAAGAAACTTAAATTTAGTGCATTTTTTTTTTTTTTTATTTTATTATTATTATTATTATTATTTTTATTATTTTTTTTATTATTTTTTTTATTATTTTTTTTATTATTTTTTTTATTATTTTTTTATTATTATTTTTTTTTTTTTTTCCTTCTTTTTTTTTTTTTTTTTTTTTTTTTTTTATAATACAATATTTACAATATTTATGGGGCACCGCTATACAGGGTAAACATTATTAAATGAGTTCTAACTGTTAAACCACTTCAACGAATTTACTATATTATCAATATATTCTATAAAAGAATCAATTGCACCCTCTTTTTTAATTTTATCACTAATAAGATATGGGTGCACCTTGAATAGTTTACACTTAAATTCATGATTCAAACGCTGATTCATGAACTTAGGACATTGCTTAATCAAATGATCCACTGATTGCACCGATACACCATCACAGGGACACGCCTCGTTATTCTTTATATGAAATCTGTGTAAATATTCCTTGTAAAATCCGTGTCCTGATAATATCTGAGTCAATGGAAATGAAATAGCAGTCAAAGTCATAAACTGGCTCAACAGATCCAAGGTTGGACACCATTCCCTGGTATGCCTTCCTGTACTACTTGACTCATACTCCTCCTGCCATTGTCTCCTTGAATCAAATTTCAACAACCTTTTAGCATAACTTAGTGGAAATTTATCATATGAAGCAGGTACTCTTATTAAGGACGCAGATTTAGCAGCCATATCCACCAACTCGTTACCAATAATCCCCACATGCGCTTTGACCCAAGCAAACTCAACAGTGATGCCTCCAGAGTGAAAAAATAAACTTAATAAATTTTGCACCTTCGCAACCAGAGGGTGAGTGTTTCCAGTATTCTGAATCGCCAGCAAGGATGAAAGGCTGTCCGTACAAATGACTATGTCTCTTAACACACTATGTTCAGCAATCCATTGGCATGCCTTAAAGATCGCAAATATCTCCGACTGGAACACTGTGCAACTATTGTGTAATTTAAACTTTTTGGTAATGTCACTGCTGCCACCACCATCCCAGACCACAAACGCCGCTCCTACATCCCCTTCCTCTGACTTACTACCATCAGTGAATATCTTCAGTGATTGCTCATTAATCTCATTTTCGAATTCAGTTTGCGAAGTGATAGTTTTAAATTCAATTTTAATTCGTCGAGCCGGATGCGGTAGACATCTGGGTGTAGACAAGACCTCCAAACTAATATCTGTTGGCAGGTATTCTGTAGTATGTAAATACTTTATCATGGAAAGTTTGTATAAATCCTTAATTTTTATATGGAGAGGAGTAAATCTGGCTATCGCCAATGCTGCGTTTGTTGAAATAGTTCTAAATCCCCTTATGGCTTTAATTGCGAATAACCTTTGAACACTAGCAAGTTTATTTCTTATGTATTTCTTATCTACAATACCTCCCCAAATTCCTGCACCATAAGTAATTGTAGGCTCAATAACAGATAAATATATTGTACGTATATTCTCCGGATTCGGCCCCCAAGTAGCTCTAGTAAATTGACATAGCATCTGAAACAATCTTGTAGCCTTCCCAACAATATAATTTACATGTGAAGCAAATGACATTCTCTCATCTATTATTATCCCGAGTAACTTAATTTCTTTAACAAATGTCAATTCTTCTGAGTACATTTTAATTTTAGCTTTCTTTGCCCTAGGAGTAAGTGCCAACAACTGTGTTTTTTCCTGTCCAAATTCCAGCTTAACTCCCAGCCCCCAGTTCTTAATCACTTCAAGTGCATAATTTGTTCTTTGCTCCAATTCCATAACCTTTTTAGCAGCTACTATGAGAAGTACATCATCTGCAAAAGCCTGGAGATGACTGGATTTGCCATTGCCAGAGGGTTCTCTGGCAATGGCAAATCCAATAATTCATCAAGGATCAAATTCCACATTGTAGGTCCGCAAGCAGAGCCCTGAACGCATCCCTTTGTCATGGGTTTTGTGACGCTGGCACCTCCAAACTTTAAAGTCACAATCCTGTTATTAGTGTAATCCTGTAGAACCCTGAAGACATTACTGGGACAACGGACATGTCTAAGCCTATTATATAAAGCTGGCCACCACGCATTATCAAAAGCCGCTTTGATGTCTAAAGACACTGCGATCACAGCCTTACCCTGCACTTTCCCTTCGTTAATAATGTTTATTGCATCTCTTAATGCGTCAGTTGTGGATTTTTGTTCTCTAAAACCATACTGTCTGTGATTCAGAGCATTTATGTTTTCCGCCTTATATATCACTCTGTTTATTAATATTTTTTCAAAAGTTTTGCCAAAAACTGGTAACAATCCAATCGGTCTAAAAGATTTGAGATCTGTGTAGTTAGCTCTCCCTCCCTTTGGTAATATCTTTACATACGCCCTTTTCCACATAGATGGAAAACTCCCCAGCGAGAGGCATCTATTTAATATATCTGTTATTAATCTAGGAAACATTTTTACAAATCTAAGGCAAATGTCCGCAGTCAGGTTATCCATTCCAGGTGCCTTGAGTGGCCTCATTTTAGACAACACACTTAAAATCTCATTTTCAGTAATAGGTGGGTCGTCTTCTGAATCTGGTAACATTTCATATGCTCCTCTTAATTCATCATGTCTATTATTTGAATCAGGTATCTCATCCGGATAAAAATGATCAAGAAGTGCCTTCGCAGTGCTTAATTCATCTCCGGTATATCCATGCTGAGTCAGTAATGTTGATGGAGGACGACTCTTTGGGTTGCTTTGGATGAGTCTATTTGTCAAAGACCAAACATCCTCCTTACCCTGAAGACAGCAAAACTCCTTAAAATGAATAAATGATGTAGTATCCAATAATTCTTTATATTTTATCTTGGCGTCGCCATATTTATTCAAAACCTGTTCCAAAATCAATGGATCAGCTCTACTAGTGCTTCTAACCACCCTATGCATCCTGATTACCTCCTGCTTACACTCTTCAAGCTCAGCACTCCACCATGGTGGTTTACACTTAGAAATTCCACTCTTTATTTTCATGGAAGCCTCGCACGCCCTATGTATTATTTCATTAATCTCATTAATAATATCATCAATTTCTTCTGCACTCATCATTGAAATGTCTTTTTCCAAAAGCTCATTTGTAAACATAAAATTTACCAAAGCTGCCTCAAATTCAGCCCAGTTCGCCTTTTTTGAGTTAAATAGATATGTTGAATCATTTTTCCGATTAAAATCAAGAGCAGAGTCAAGCCCAATCATCATTTGCACTGCATTATGTTCTGATGATGGGCAAGCATCCATATTAACAGACCATGACTCAATTTTATCGATAAATCGTTCAGAGACAAATGTAATATCTATTATAGATGACCGAACCCTTCCGTGAGTTATAGTCTCAAATGTAGGCACATTACCCTCATTGCATAGGGCCATGTCACAACCAATAATCACATCCATAACATCGAGGCCTCTCTTATTGGTTCTTGTGCCACCCCATGAAGTGTGCCATCCATTAAAATCTCCACCTACAACACAATTGCTCCCACCAATGCTCATCAACAGTAATTCAAGTGCTCCCAAGGTGTTCAACTGATCATGATTTGGTTCTATATACACAGAAGCAACATATGTTATATTTCTATTCAAAGATATCTGGATCACAGTCAAATTATTAGTAGAATACTGTGTCATGCCCAATCCACTAACCCTAGAGAAAATACATGCTTTAACTGGCTGATCAGTAATTGGAAACTGAAATATTTGTATACCTTCAATATTCGCCACAGTCGTACACCCGCCCACATACGGCTCACTGATCAGTGCTAAATGGTAATCATTATCTATGAAATAATTAATGAACTCCTTTTGCCATGCTTTGCATCTGCCTACATTACATTGTATAATTTTAAGAGATTTGATCATTACACTTAATTAAGCGTAATTAGTTCTTTCATTAAGGCGTTTTTTAATAGTACCTATAATTGGACAATCACTTGCCACAGCTGAATGATCAACAGATTTATTATCACCATATTTGTTATTATGATTCTGACAATTATAACAACGTACCTTAGAGTTGTCTTCTTTGCTCGGGCAGTCGTAGAAGCTATGATCCGTAGACGCACAGTATGAACAAGGGCTCGTGACTGAACTGCAGACTCTTTTTGTGTGCCCAAATTGCAAACACTTGTAACACTGGAGAAATGGTGAAAACTCTTCCACGTGCACCTTTTGATGGTCGATACTGACTCTTTCCAACCGAACAAATGCTTTAAAAATCTCAGGTGATGTCTCCAAAACCACGTTGTATAAATCTTCTTCTCGTTTATAATTTTTTCTGAGAAATTTAATTTTGATTTCTTCCTTATTTTCAAGGGTGCTTTTAATTAAATTATTTTGGGAAATAATTACATCAATTAATTCTTCAGAATTCACCTCCTTAGACACTCCTTTCAATATAATCAATGGATTAAATGTTCTAGCTATTTCCGCTTTAACTTCACTCTTAGTAGTTTCTATTCTATTTATAACTTCTCTACACTGTTCTTCAGTATCAAATTTTACTCTAATTCTATTATTTGTCAGCGGGTGCACCGTGGATGGACCAAATGACAATGTCTTGAAAGAAATACTTCTACGCCAAGCCTCTATTGTTTCTTGCTTATTTTTACCCTCTTTAATTGAGCTAATTATTATGGAAGGCTTAGAACCTTTTATGCTTGATTCACTCACCACTGTATTAAATTTATTTTCTTTTGCTTTTTCCTGAATAACCGCAGCTTTATGAGCATAAGTTGGTAACCTTCCAATCTCTTCTCTTATAGTATTTTTTATTATTTTCTGTATATCACCTATTGCATCAGCCCTGCTGTTGAACGTGTTCGCAGTACTTTCTGTCGATATAGCACGACGAGTCTCAACAAGCTTTACCTCACTGATTATATCTGTAGCCAAATCGAAAATTTTCTTCTTATTTATGCTAGTGACACTTCTTCCCTCCTTAATAGCTTTACAAATTTGTTTTGCCAGATTTGTTATGTGATGCAGACCTCTATCCATACCATTAGCCATCAACATACTAGGTGAGTGCATATCCTCCTCTGATGCATCCTGGAATTCTACCTCATTCTCACTCATAATGTATTTAATCCAATGGTGCAAGGGTGCACGCACAGAGGCTCGGTTGCAAATGCGGGCGCAAGATCGGGTGCACCCGGGAGCTATATGGCTCGCTCTGTACTGAAGACTCGTAGGTGCACGGGAGCGCAGGTGCTAGAGTACCACCCCAGCCCTGGGTGCAGCCAGGTGCACAACAAACAGCAAATACGAAACTCAATGCTCAGGCGCACAGGGTGCAGGGTGCAGGGTGCAGGGTGCAGGGTGCAGGGTGCACGTTGCAGGGTGCAGGGTGCAGGGTGGACGGTGCAGGGTGCAGGGTGCAGGGAGCAGGGTGTAGGCGGGAACACTACCCAGCCCACACAACTTAGAATCAGACCGAGGGTGCAATAGGGTGCAACCGGGTGCACAACCAGTAGCAGATCTGAAACTCAATGCTCAGGTGCACCGGATGCAGGTGCACTGATACGGACACAAACGCGACCTTACAACCGGGTGCGACCAGATGAGGGTACAGGTGCAGGTGCAGAACTTTAGGTGCAGCCCACACAACTAAGAATCAGACCGATCGATTGATCCAAGGGTGCCATAGGGTGCAACCGGGTGCACAACCAGCAGCAGATCGGAAAGTCAATGCTCAGGTGCACCGGGTGCAGGTGCACTGATACGGACACAAACGCGACCTTACAACCGGGTGCGACCAGATAAGGGTGCAGGTGCAGGGTGCAAAATTTGCTTACGGAGCCGAATGCACGTCCAACACGGTAGAAGTCTAGCGCGGAATTTTTTTATAGAGGTTGCGGGAAATCTCAACAGACTAACCCGCACTGGAATCTATGCATCAGCTGTCCGAGTCATAGTTTCCAGTGCGGAGTGTGGGACTTCAACCCACTAAAACCCGCAACCCCTTTTCCCTGTTTCCTCTAACATAATTAGAGATCTTTTTTACATTATATTCCTGTTTTTCTACTATTTCTCTTACTAACATTTTTTACAAGATTTTTATTTTTTTAATTTAACACATAATACAATGATTGAGATACCCCATATACAATTAACATACAATTTAGATAAGATTATTATTATTATTAGGTTAGGTTAGGTTAGGTTAGGTTAGGTTAGGTTAGGTTAGGTCCCCCCCATGGGGCCACCTTGTCGTGGTGGGGGGGCTCTAGTAGGCGGAGGCTGGTCACCTCCGCTGAAGCTAACGGTCCCAAGTGGGGCCCCTCCCGGCACTTCTCTGTGGAGGCGGAGTTGGTTGGGATGGGGCCACAACCCCGGCCGCCGTTTATTCGGTGGCCGAGGAGGAACGGGGCGGCGGGGGACATGGTGCTCGTTCCCCCCGCCCTGTGGGGCCTGGGGCGGCGGATGCGGGGGCATTCGTCGCGTCGAGGGCCACGTGAGGAAAGGCGTCCGTGGTGTTACCGGGCGTCTTTATTCCTGGGGGAGTTGAGAGGGGGGTATATCGAGGGCCCTCCTCCACTCGAGACGGTGCTCGCGCAAGCGGGCTCACGCCGGCGGGGTCGCGGACGAATGCGCAAGCGTACCCGTGGCCCTGCCTTTATGGCGGCCGGAGGAACACCGTGGGGTTTAGTCAGTAAGAGTCTGACATAACCTGGCTGTCGCCCCAGCGATGGCTGGGTATCCATGAGGATTCCCCACGTAAAAAAAAAAAAAAAAAAAAAAAAAAAAAAGGTTAGGTTAGGTGTCATTTAAAGCGCCTGGCCCCCAGACTGATGGGTGCAGCCGCCGCTTTGGCGAGGCTGATGCCCAACTTGAGGGGACCGGATGCCTCGAGTCGTCGCCTGTACCTAGGTGTGGTGCGGTCCATGGCCCTGTATGGGGCCCCGATATGGGCCGATACCCTAACGGAGAGACACATGGTCCACTTGCGTAAACCGCAACGTACCATGGCTGTCAGGGTGATCAGAGGGTACCGCACCATCTCGTACGAGGCGGCGTGCGTCCTTGCAAGATCCCCGCCGTGGGATCTAGAGGCGGGAATATGGTCCGCCAACTACTGGCGTAGAGCAGACGCTAGGACGCCTCGCGAGCGGGAATTCCAGTCTCAACAGCTTCTCCTTCAACAGTGGGAGAACCGCTTAGCTTCTCCCAGGGCTGGATGCAGGACTGTTGAGGCTGTTCGCCCTGTTTTAGAACAGTGGCTAACCAGACGGCACGGAGCTCTCACCTTCCGTCTGACGCAGATTCTCTCGGGACATGGTTGCTTCGGGAGGTATCTCTGCCTAATAGCAGGAAGAGAGGCGACGACCGGTTGCCATGAGTGTGGGGTCAGCGCCGAGGATACGGCGCAGCACACCCTGGAGGAATGCGCCGCCTGGGATGGGCAGCGTCGGGACCTCGTCGCAACGTTGGGACACGACCTCTCACTGCCCGCTGTCGTCAAATCGATGGTGGACAGTAGGAGGTCGTGGCAGGCGGTTGTCTCCTTCTGCGAAGACGTCATATCGCAGAAGGAGTCGGCGGAGCGAGAGAGGGAGCTAGACGTAAACGCCCCTTCATACCGCCGCCGGAGAACCAGGCGTAGGGGGAGAGCTTCCGGCCTCCCCCTGCATCCCACCTGACCCGGGCCCGGGTGATAGCCGCGGGGGCGGCTATCACCTCTATACTCGTATCGGGCCTATGAGGAGACGCGTGCGGTGTTTCCGCGCGTCTTCTTTCCGGTAGGAAGGGGTCTTTCTCTTCTATCCCCCTTCAAACCGCGACGGCGCTCGCTGCAAAGCGGGCCGACGCCGGTGGGGCCGCGGATGTATGCGCAAGCGTTCCCGTTGCCCCACCACAACGGCGGCCGAAGGAGCACTGTGGGGTTTTGGTCGGTAGGAGTCCGACATAACCCCGCCGCCACCCCCATGGCGGCGGCGTATCCATGAGGATTTCCCCACACAAAAAAAAAAAAAAAAAAAAAAAAAAAAAAAAGGTTAGGTTAGGTGTGGGGCCCCCCCATGGGGCCACCTTGTCGTGGTGGGGGGGCTCTAGTAGGCGGAGGCTGGTCACCTCCGCTGAAGCTAACGGTCCCAAGTGGGGCCCCTCCCGGCACTTCTCTGAGGAGGCGGAGTTGGCTGTGGATGGGGTCACAACCCCGGCCGCCGTTCATTCGGTGGCCGAGGAGGAACGGGGCGGCGGGGGACATGGTGCTCGTTCCCCCCGCCCTGTGGGGCCTGGGGCGGCGGATGCGGGGGCATTCGTTGCGTCGAGGGCCACGTGAGGAAAGGCGTCCGTGGTGTTACCGGGCGTCTTTATTCCTGGGGGAGTTGAGAGGGGGGTATATCGAGGGCCCTCCTCCACTCGAGACGGTGCCCGCGCAAGCGGGCTTACGCCGGCGGGGTCGCGGACGAATGCGTAAGCGTACCCGTGGCCCTACCATTATGGCGGCCGGAGGAACACCGTGGGGTTTAGTCAGTAAGAGTCTGACATAACCTGGCTGTCGCCCCCGCGATGGTTGGGTATCCATGAGGATTCCCCACGTAAAAAAAAAAAAAAAAAAAAAAAAAAAAAAAAAAAAGGTTAGGTGTGGGGCCTGGGGCGGCGGATGCGGGGGCATTCGTCGCGTCGAGGGCCACGTGAGGAAAGGCGTCCGTGGTGTTACCGGGCGTCTTTATTCCTGGGGGAGTTGAGAGGGGGGTATATCGAGGGCCCTCCTCCACTCGAGACGGTGTCCGCGCAAGCGGGCTCACGCCGGCGGGGTCGCGGACGAATGCGCAAGCGTACCCGTGGCCCTGCCTTTATGGCGGCCGGAGGAACACCGTGGGGTTTAGTCAGTAAGAGTCTGAGATAACCTGGCTGTCGCCCCTGCGATGGCTGGGTATCCATGAGGATTCCCCACGTAAAAAAAAAAAAAAAAAAAAAAAAAAAAGGTTAGGTTAGGTTAGGTTAGGTTAGGTTAGGTTAGGTTAGGTTAGGTTAGGTTAGGTTAGGTTAGGTTAGGTTAGGTTAGGTTAGGTTAGGTTAGGTTAGGTTAGGTTCCCCCCCATGGGGCCACCTTGTCGTGGTGGGGGGGCTCTAGTAGGCGGAGGCTGGTCACCTCCGCTGAAGCTAACGGCCCCACAACTGAGATGAACCAGGTTAGTCCTGGTTAACCCCAACTGAGACGAACCTGCTCGCAGGTTATCATACGAAGGATGATAAAAAGTGACGGTGAAGACGTCAGAACTGACGTCACGGACAGAGGCCGGTAGCGTCTGTACCCAGATTGGGCGGCTTGCCGGTCGGTGTCAGCGTCTGTCCCATATTGGGCGGCTGACACGGTGTAGGAAGATGGAAACATCAACCGGAGGAAAATTGTGAGGGGCCTGGCAGCGGCTGTTCCCAGATTGGGCGGCTTGCTGGGCGGTGTCAGCGTCTGACCCAGATTGGGCGGCTGACACAAAAAGACGGCAAAAATGTGGAGGAGTTGCCTGGCAGCGTCTGTTCCCAGATTGGGCGGCTCGCCGGGTGGTGTCAGCGTCTGACCCAGATTGGGCGGCTGGCACACAAGACGGGTTGGCGAAAGCCATCATAAAATGAGGGAGGCCGAACGGCCACAGCGACGGATGCCCGGCAGGCTCTTTACCCAGATTGGGTGGCTTGCTGGGCAAAATTGAAGGAACACCAAAGAGAGAGGTATGAGCCCGTGCACCACGCATGGTCTCACAACCGAAACACCGGGCCGATACAAATAAGTAAGGCCCATCAGAAGGAATGGGTAGAGAACTTTGCTATACTCATACGACGAACATCTAGCAAGCACGAGAGGAAACAGACTAAAGGGGCGTCGTGGTTAGATTGTCTATGACGAACCCATGGCCCCCCATCAACAACTAGTCAAGACGGAAAATTCCCGGAGTGTGTTTAGTGGGTATGCCCCTCCCTCCCTCCCCTTAGCGAGGCGACGGAGAGGGGAGAGTCCCACATAACCCCTGCTAGGGGGGTATGCGTAATGCATTCACACTCCGTCAACAAAAAAAAAAAAAAAAAAAAAAAAAAGGTTAGGTTAGGTTAGGTTAGGTTAGGTTAGGTTAGGTTAGGTTAGGTTAGGTTAGGTTAGGTTAGGTTAGGTTAGGTTAGGTTAGGTTAGGTTAGGTTAGGTTAGGTTAGGTTAGGTTAGGTTAGGTTAGGTTAGGTTAGGTTAGGTTAGGTTAGGTTAGGTTAGGTTAGGTTTTTTTTTTTTTTTTTTTTTTTTTTTGCGTGGGGGAGGAAATCCTTTATGGATACCACCGCACCCGTATGCGGTGGTTATGCCCGACTCCCACTGGGAAGGTGACCCAGTGAGTACGTGCTAAAACCTCCCCCGTGAGATGGTGTATTTATCAATTAGCCAGGAGAGTCGTGCTATCGGTTTACTCGAGCTTTCCTGGCTATGTGTTTTGTGTGTTATGTGTTTTTTGAAAAGTGTAATAATTAAACTTAAGATTATGAGTAAGAAAAAGTGACATATATAAAATTATATATATGTAAAAGTGTACAAATTAGAAACAATGATAGTACACGAGGAAATGTTATATAATATATTTTTACTAGCATGAAGTGAAAAGTGTACAAATTAATTAGACTTAAGATTATAAGTAAGAAATTATATTTAAAGTGACCCATAAAATTATATATATGTAAAAGTGTACTAATTAGAAACAATGATATTACACAAGGGAATGTTATATAATATATATTTTTTACTAGCATGAAGTGAAAAGTGTACAAATTAATTAGACTTAAGATTATAAGTAAGAAATTATATTTAAAGTGACACATAAAATTATATATATGTAAAAGTGTACTAATTAGAAACAATGATATTACACAAGGGAATGTTATATAATATATTTTTTACTGGCATGAAGTGAAAAGTGTACAAATTAATTAGACTTAAGATTATAAGTAAGAAATTATATTTAA
The DNA here is from genome assembly GCA_947458855.1 of Monopis laevigella. Lineage (NCBI taxonomy): Eukaryota > Metazoa > Arthropoda > Insecta > Lepidoptera > Tineidae > Monopis > Monopis laevigella. The sequence continues at coordinate 18,784 of OX381600.1, forward strand.
AGTGACACATAAAATTATATATATGTAAAAGTGTGCTAATTAGAAGCAATGATATTACACAAGGAATGTTATATAATATATTTTTACTAGCATGAAGTGAAAAGTGTACAAATTAATTAGACTTAAGATTATAAGTAAGAAATTATATTTAAAGTGACACATAAAATTATATATATATATATATATATATTTTTTTTTTTTTTTTTTTTTTTTTTTTTTTTTTTTTTTTTGTACACAAATTAGACTTAGGAAAAAAAAAAGTACAATAATAAATTGTACGCAAATTATGACTTGAACGCAAATTACACTAAGATTAAAAGTCTTAAGGTTACAAGTAAAATTAAAGTAAAGTAGATCCCGAGCCCGAGCGCGACACTCCCCTGCCGTGGATGTTTGACCGGTGACGAGCCATGTTTGATGTTCTGATGAGCTTGTTACATTGTGGGCATTTGGTTTTATTTTTTATGTACTGTGTGACTCCGCTCCCGTTGCTCTCTGCGATTGGCGAGAGTGGAGGCGGGAGCGTGGCAAGGTCCTTCATCATTGTGTTCAAGAATTCGTTGTGTTGTGTTGTGGTTGTGTTGTTGTGTGCCGGTAATTGGTTCAACGGGGGGGAGAACAGAGGGGGGGAGGAGGGCAGACGCGGGAGGATTTGAGGTGAAGAGGATGGTTGAAGTGAATGACGTGGTGTGGTGGATGAAGGGGTAGCTGCAGGAGTCTCGGGGTTAGGGTTAGGGTTGGTGGTGTGAGCCGCGTCTTGGGTTTCCTCGGTGTCTGAGTTGGTTTCCGAAGTCGACCCCGAGGAGGAGCTGGAGTCGGAGCGGGGTCCTACATGATTTTTTGGTTCTTTATTATTTGTGGGGAGGTTGTTGGTGTTAAGTTTTCTGCAATAATCCTGTAGCGACAGTAACTGTTCCGTGAGAAATCGGTTGGTGATTGATATGTTGTGTATTACTTGCTGTGCCCTTTCCAGTTCAATTTTGTTGGAGAGACAAAAGGGACAGCTATTCTCTGCCATTTTTTTTGTGGGGATAGATGTGAGTGAGGAGGTAGGTGGATAGATGAGGAGGAGGAGTATTATAAGAGAAAACACAAGAAGGTGATGTAGGGAGGAATAAATTAGAGAAGGAGTAGGGATGAGGTAGAATCTAATGTGTAAAATGATGAAGAAGAAGAGTGAGGTGAGGTGGCGGAGTTTGAGGCGTAAGTCTGTTGGGTATGGTTTCTGTGTACTGAAGATGTGAGTTTGTATTATATTATATTGAAGTGAGATGGTGATATGGTGGATGAGGATGAGGATGAGGATGAAGATGAGGATGAGGATGAGGATGAGGATGAGGATGAGGATGAAGATGAGGATGAGGATGAGGATGGGGATGAGGATGAGGATGAGGATGAGGATGAGGATGAGGATGAGGATGAGGATGAGGATGAGGATGAGGATGAGGATGAGGATGAGGATGAGGATGAGGATGAGGATGAGGATGAGGATGAGGATGATGAGGATGAGGAGGATGAGGATGAGGATGAGGATGAAGATGAGGATGAAGATGAAGATGAAGATGAAGATGAAGATGAAGATGACAATGAAGATGAAGATAAAGATAAAGATGAAGGAGAAGATGAAGATGAAGATGAGGATGAAGATGAAGATGAAGATGAAGATGAAGATGAAGATGAAGATGAGGATGAAGATGAAGATGAAGATGAAGATGAAGATGAAGATGAAGATGAAGATGAAGATGAAGATGAAGATGAAGATGAAGATGAAGATGAAGATGAGGATGAGGATGAAGATGAAGATGAAGATGAAGATGAAGATGAAGATGAAGATGAAGATGAAGATGAAGATGAAGATGAAGATGAAGATGAAGATGAAGATGAAGATGAAGATGAAGATGAAGATGAAGATGAAGATGAAGATGAAGATGAAGATGAAGATGAAGATGAAGATGAAGATGAAGATGAGGATGAAGAGGAAGAGGAAGGTTAGGTTAGGTTAGGTTAGGTTAGGTTAGGTTAGGTTAGGTTAGGTTAGGTTAGGTTAGGTTAGGTTAGGTTAGGTTAGGTTAGGTTAGGTTAGGTTAGGTTAGGTTAGGTTAGGTTGAGGTTGTTTCGACACGCATCTGAGTACCTAAGTGATCGCTGGCGATTCAATCTCATTAAACCCACGGAGGCGCATCTTTCGAGACCATCTCCACGGATATCCATTGAGAAATTTTAAAGTTATTGCTGTTTTTCCTTGTTTTTTGTAATTTTTGTGTTTTTTCGTCAATTTTTTTGTGTTTATTTCTTTCTAAAGTTGCCTAAGGGTGGCCTGTTCGTATTTATTTGGTGTCTCTCGCCGAGGGCTAACAAATTAAGTGCGTCTGGCTGTAGACTCGACTTCTTTTCTATATAAATTTGTGCTTTTTCGTTGTTTTTTGTAAATTTTTGGATATTTTTCGTAATTTCTCTTCTAAAATCGTGTATATCTTTGTAAAAACCACTTGTATGTGGTACATTCTTACTTATTTTGTATGCCCCGGCGAGGGCTTCTAAATTGTGTATAGTTGTATAGCTTTGTATTATATATCTTTTAAATTCTTGTGTGTTTTTCTTCCAAATTTTGTTGATTTATTGTAGTTATGTAGTTTTCTTTAAATTTTGTCAATTCTGTTCGGCTGTTAAGTATTGTGTGACTATCGCGGAATATACCGCGCTTAGTAGCATAGAAGCCACGTGTAAGTGACACCCATGGGGGTAAAAGCCGAAAATTTTACAGTATTTCTGTATATTTTTGGCCCCTAAACAATGGAGAAGGCTTTTAAGCCAATGGAGAAAGCCATACTGTTTTCGGAGGACTCGGATCATTCCGACGTCGATATTGAGGTTGAAGTCGAGGAATCGACGACAAACTCCCCGGAGATTATGACCAAGGGAAAAAGGCCGCATCCTATCCCGGAAACGGACGAGGATGAGGAGCCCGCCCCTAGTCAAAAGATTAATACGGCCCGCAGAGGCAGGAAGGCCCTGCATCATACGGGCATATCAGGAGCGAAAGCGCAACTAAGATTGCCAGAGGAGTGGGAAGAACAACAGGAGGAAGACGAAAAGAACGACGATGGTGCTGAAAGCGCTATAGAAATAGTGAAGAAGGCGATACAAAACCTCACGGAGGACATATCCAAGTCCTCCAACCTAAATGGCCGAGTTCGTTCATCCATGAATAAGGCCTGTGCGGAAATTGAGTGCGCCATGGAGGACATCGGCGAAAGTAAGACTATTAAAAAACTTAAGGCCGACAACAAGCGCATGCGGGAGGAGCTCGCACATTGTCGAACAGAAATGAAAGCCCTACGAGTAGCCTTCTCAGAGAGAAAGAAGGAGGAGAAGGCTACTCGCTCCGAAATGTCTAATCTCCCTGATGTGCTGGCTGTTGCCCTAAAAGAACTGGGGGACGGTCTAAGGAAGGAATTAACTATAACTGTGGGGAACATGGTAGATGCGCGTATTGCGCAGGCTGGTTTACCGCCAGTCGAAGAACCCCGGCGCCCAACTCTAGCGGCAGACCGCCGGAGGGAGGCGTTGTCCACCGTGTCCCCGGCGAAGACCACCGCTGCTGCTGAGCGGCCACCTCGAGCTGCTGACAAACCGGAAAACAACGAGAAGGAACCAAGACCTTCCACCTCAACCGATCCAGCTACTTCATCATGGGCTGAAGTGGTCAGGAAGAAGAAGAAGGTCATAAAAGCTACCCCGTCTACACCACCGTCGAAAAAGCCAGCACCACCCAAAATGCTACAGGCCCCTCAAACCGCCGCCATTGTGGTAGCGCTGAAACCCGAGGCCGAGGCTACCTATGCCTCAATTATGGCAAAGGCGACCACCAGCCTAAAGCTAGCCGAAGTAGGGCTGGAGCACGTCAAGGTGCGCAAAACCGCAACGGGAGCTCGAATGATCGAGATCCCAGGTGCGAACAACGCAAGAGCAGCTGACATGCTTCAGAAAAGAATGTCTGATCTGGTGGGCGATGTGGCCAATGTATATAGGCCCATCAAGATGGCTGAGCTGAGGATCGTTGGACTGGACGAATCTGTCACCCCGGAAGCAGTAGAGGCCGCGATCATAACTGCTGCCGGCTGCGAGGCCTCCCAGGTCAAAGCTGGGAGGATCGGAGAATCCCTGTATAATGGAACGTACTCGACCATAGTACGCTGTCCAGTTACATCTGCTAATGTTTTGCTCAAGGAAGGGCGCCTCTTGGTGGGCTGGTCGGCTGCCCGAGTCATTGGGAGAGAAGGACCCCTAAGATGCTACCGATGCTACGGCACCGGTCACACCAGTGCTCTCTGCCCCTCTCCGGTGGACAGGAACGAACTGTGTCTCCGATGCAGCCAACCGGGACATCGCAGGGTCGACTGCACAGAAAAAGAACCATTCTGTGCAGTATGTCACGCAGCCAAGAAGCCTGCTGCACACAACATGGGAGGACAACATTGTTGCCCCCCGACATCACGAGGGAAGGTGCAGCAACGTGGAACTGCCACCGCTACAGGTGCACAACATGCTCCGACGGGACAAAGTATGGACACGTAGATGTCAGTACAACCACAGCTTAAACTTCTCCAAAGTAACGGAAACCATTCTGCCCGGGCACAAGACCTGCTCATGCAAGCTATGGCAGAATGGCACATCGACGTGGTGGTGGTGGCGGAGCCCTACTTTGTCCCTCCCCAGTCTAACTGGATAGGGGCTACAGATGGGAGTGTGGCCGTAGTGGTGCCAACTCAAAGCAACAACCCGCTGGTGGAAATAAGCAAAGGGCCGGGCTACGCAGTGGCCAGATTGGGGGATGTCACTATCCTTGGAGGATACTTCTCTCCCAATCAGCCACTACGGGCCTTTGAACAATACCTGGACGAGATTGGTGAAATAATTAGAAGGACTGCGCCCTCGAAGTTACTTGTCCTGGGCGACCTGAACGCCAAAAGCGTGGCGTGGGGCTGTCCCGGGACTGACCTCAGGGGCGCAGCCCTGAACGACTGGTTAATACGGTACGAATTAAGTGTGCTGAATCGGGGAGGTGTTAACACGTGTGTCAGAAGACAGGGAGGGTCAATCGTGGACATTTCGTTTGCAGACCCCACCACTGCGTCGCGAGTCCACGGATGGCGAGTCCTTGAACACACCGAGACCCTCTCCGACCACAAATATATCGTCATGAGTCTCTCTTTGGGGAACGGATCCTCAAACCACCGTCGAGGGAACCGCAATATGTTCCCCAGATGGAGACTCACCGGCTTGGACGAAGACTTGGCAGAAGAGGCTGCCATAATACAGTCATGGCAGACCCCTTCATCCCCAAACATAGATATCGAGCTGCGAGCTGCTCACTTCCGAACAGCTCTCACTGCGGTGTGCGACGCAGCGATGCCTCGTGCGAGACGGCTGCCCCCTAGGAAACAGGTTTATTGGTGGACGGAGGAGATAGCGGTCCTCCGCTATGCCTGCAACCGCGCTCGCCGAGCCTATACGAGATGCCGGCGTCGAAGGCACACCGCTGAAGAAGAAGAGCAGCTCCATGAAGCCCTCCGGACGGCAAAACAGAGCCTCTCAAAAGAAATTGCTCGGAGAAAGGATGAAGCGAGGGAAGAGTTCCTGGCGACTCTGGATAGAAATCCGTGGGGGAGACCATACAAACTTGTACGCAACAAGCTTAAACATGCTCCCCCAACGGAGTCCATGAATCCAAACCTCCTGGAAAGAGTAGTCAGGGGCCTATTCCCTCCTGAGCAGGAAATCATCCCTCCGGGCGGCACTGTGGTGCTGTTGGACACGGGGAGCCCAGAGGAACCGATTCCTCTCATAACGGAAACGGAGATGCAACATGCAACCAACAAAATTAAAGGTACCAAAAAGGCGCCTGGACCTGATGGGATACCAGGGAGAGCTGTAGCCATCGCGCTGGACCACCTGGGCAGTTGTTTGATGGATCTCTTCAACGACTGCCTCAGAACGGGGACCTTCCCGCAATTATGGAAGGAAGGACGGCTCTGCCTTCTAAGGAAAGAGAGTCGCCCTGCTGACTCCCCCGCTGGCTACAGACCCCTGGTACTCCTCGACGAGGTCGGAAAAATGTTGGAGAGAATCCTGGCCTGCCGCATCACTGACCACCTATGCACGTCTGGTCCAAACATTAATGACAACCAATTCGGGTTCCGGCCAGGATTATCAACCATGGATGCGCTCACCTCCTTAGGGAGTTTCATAAAACACGCCGCCGAACGAGGGGAGAGTGTCGTGGCAGTATCACTCGACATTGCCAACGCCTTCGGCACCCTCCCTTATCCGATTATAAAAGAGGCCTTCCGCTTTCACAACTTTCCGGGGTATCTCACCAGAATCCTGGAGAGCTACCTCACGGAGCGGAAGGTCCTCTATGTAGAAACCGGGAACAGGATGAGGCACCGGGCCATGGCCTGTGGAGTACCACAGGGCTCTGTGCTCGGGCCCATCCTGTGGAATCTCGGGTTTGATTGGTTGTTAAGAGGAGCCCAACTTCCCCGTATGACCACCATATGTTACGCGGACGACACTATGGTGGCGGTACGGGGAAAAGACTACAGAGAAACGTTCAGGAGAGCCGAGGTTGCCACTGAACTAACGATGAGCCGCATCAAGCTGCTCGGCCTAAAAGCAGCCTCGGCAAAATGTGAGGCCATAGTATTTGGTGGCAGCAGATGGCCCACCAGAAACAAAGTTATTAGTACCTCGGAGGGACCGATCCAGATTAAGTCCCACATAAAATATCTGGGACTTACTCTGGATCGAAAATGGAATTTTATAGAACATTTTCGAAGGCTTGCCCCCCGAATAGTCGGGGCTGCCTCGGCCCTGGGCCGCCTGCTGCCTAATGTGGGCGGACCAGGATCGACGTGCCGACGGCTGTACGCGGGGGTAATTCGAAGTATGGCCCTTTACGGTGCTCCGGTCTGGGCCCCCTGCCTCAACACAAAAAATAAACCTTTTCTCCGCCGGCCGCAACGAGTGGTTGCCCAGAGGATTGTCAGGGCGTACAAAACTACAGCACACTCCGCGTCGTGCCTCCTTGCACGCACCCCCCCGTGGGAAATTGAGGCGGGCGTATTGGCGGGGAGGTACCAGATCAAAATCGATTATAGAACACGCGGAGTACGCCCTGACCCGGACGAACTGAGACGACTAGACAGGCTGGCTGGAGAGATGCTCAGGGAGAGATGGCGGGAATTGCTGGAGAACTCCCCCTATGGAACCCGAACCATAGAGGGAATCCTACCAACAATCAACGGGTGGTTGGACAGGGGGCATGGGCTAATGACGTATAGGCTCACGCAGGTAATGACCGGACATGGGTGTTTCGGCCACTATCTGCAAAAAATAGGAAGGGAACCGTCACCAGTGTGTGCGGAGTGTGGTTTCCCAGACGACACGGCCCAGCACACACTGGAAGAGTGTCCGCGATGGGACCAGGAAAGGTTGGACATTACAACCAAGTTCGGAGGAGACCTGACGCTGAGCAGCCTTGTGCCCAAGATGCTGCTCAGCGAAGACAACTGGAACACCATGAGCGCCTTCTGTGAGAAGGTGCTCTCAGAAAAAGAGATAGCTGAAAGGGCTAGAGAAGAAGACGAAGACGCTCCTCTAATGAGGAGAAGAAGACCCCAGCGGAGGCGGAGGCAATACGCATCCTCCGCCTTCGCTCCACGGTAAAGGCCCCCGGAAGAAAAGAAATATACTAAGGGGAGGTGCCGTGGATGAAATGTCTATGACGATCTCATGGCCCTCCCTATATTAGTTCGGATGGACAACCCGGAGTGGGGTTTAGTGGGTATTCCCTTCCCTCCCTCATACTATATGAGGTGTAGACGAGGGGTGAGTCCCACATAACCCCCCTTAGCCTGGGGGGTATGCGTAAAGGCATTCCCCACTCCGAAAACAAAAAAAAAAAAAAAAAAAAAAAAAAAAAAAAAAAAAAAAGGTTAGGTTAGGTTAGGTTAGGTTAGGTTAGGTTAGGTTAGGTTAGGTTTTTTTTTTTTTTTTTTTTTTTTTTCGTAGGGGAGGAAATCCTTTATGGATACCACCACACCCGTATGTGGTGGTTATGCCCGACTTCCACTGGGAAGGTGGCCCAGTGGGTACGTGCTAAAACCTCCCCTGTAAGAAGCTGGTTGCTATGTTGTCAAGGGGTTTGTGCTAATGGGTTACACTTGCCCCTTGACCAAAAATAGAAGTTGGTGTGAAAATGTTTTTGGTTGAGGAGTGGTATTAGTTGGGGTTAACTTGTGGGGCCGTTAGCTTCGGCGGTATAGAAGTTGGTGTGAAAAATGAATTTGGTTGAGGAGTGGTATTAGTTGGGGTTAACCAGGACTGACCTGGTTCATCTCAATTGTGGGGCCGTTAGCTTCAGCGGTGGTGACCAGCCACCGCCTACTAGAGCCCCCCCACCACGACAAGGTGGCCCCATGGGGGGGGGTTAGGTTAGGTTAGGTTAGGTTAGGTTAGGTTAGGTTAGGTTAGGTTAGGTTAGGTTAGGTTAGGTTAGGTTTTTTTTTTTTTTTTTTTTTTTTTTGCGTGGGGGAGGAAATCCTTTATGGATACCACCGCACCCGTATGCGGTGGTTATGCCCGACTCCCACTGGGAAGGTGACCCAGTGAGTACGTGCTAAAACCTCCCCCGTGAGATGGTGTATTTATCAATTAGCCAGGAGAGTCGTGCTATCGGTTTACTCGAGCTTTCCTGGCTATGTGTTTTGTGTGTTATGTGTTTTTTGAAAAGTGTAATAATTAAACTTAAGATTATGAGTAAGAAAAAGTGACATATATAAAATTATATATATGTAAAAGTGTACAAATTAGAAACAATGATAGTACACGAGGAAATGTTATATAATATATTTTTACTAGCATGAAGTGAAAAGTGTACAAATTAATTAGACTTAAGATTATAAGTAAGAAATTATATTTAAAGTGACCCATAAAATTATATATATGTAAAAGTGTACTAATTAGAAACAATGATATTACACAAGGGAATGTTATATAATATATATTTTTTACTAGCATGAAGTGAAAAGTGTACAAATTAATTAGACTTAAGATTATAAGTAAGAAATTATATTTAAAGTGACACATAAAATTATATATATGTAAAAGTGTACTAATTAGAAACAATGATATTACACAAGGGAATGTTATATAATATATTTTTTACTGGCATGAAGTGAAAAGTGTACAAATTAATTAGACTTAAGATTATAAGTAAGAAATTATATTTAAAGTGACACATAAAATTATATATATGTAAAAGTGTGCTAATTAGAAGCAATGATATTACACAAGGAATGTTATATAATATATTTTTACTAGCATGAAGTGAAAAGTGTACAAATTAATTAGACTTAAGATTATAAGTAAGAAATTATATTTAAAGTGACACATAAAATTATATATATATATATATATATTTTTTTTTTTTTTTTTTTTTTTTTTTTTTTTTTTTTTTTTGTACACAAATTAGACTTAGGAAAAAAAAAAGTACAATAATAAATTGTACGCAAATTATGACTTGAACGCAAATTACACTAAGATTAAAAGTCTTAAGGTTACAAGTAAAATTAAAGTAAAGTAGATCCCGAGCCCGAGCGCGACACTCCCCTGCCGTGGATGTTTGACCGGTGACGAGCCATGTTTGATGTTCTGATGAGCTTGTTACATTGTGGGCATTTGGTTTTATTTTTTATGTACTGTGTGACTCCGCTCCCGTTGCTCTCTGCGATTGGCGAGAGTGGAGGCGGGAGCGTGGCAAGGTCCTTCATCATTGTGTTCAAGAATTCGTTGTGTTGTGTTGTGGTTGTGTTGTTGTGTGCCGGTAATTGGTTCAACGGGGGGGAGAACAGAGGGGGGGAGGAGGGCAGACGCGGGAGGATTTGAGGTGAAGAGGATGGTTGAAGTGAATGACGTGGTGTGGTGGATGAAGGGGTAGCTGCAGGAGTCTCGGGGTTAGGGTTAGGGTTGGTGGTGTGAGCCGCGTCTTGGGTTTCCTCGGTGTCTGAGTTGGTTTCCGAAGTCGACCCCGAGGAGGAGCTGGAGTCGGAGCGGGGTCCTACATGATTTTTTGGTTCTTTATTATTTGTGGGGAGGTTGTTGGTGTTAAGTTTTCTGCAATAATCCTGTAGCGACAGTAACTGTTCCGTGAGAAATCGGTTGGTGATTGATATGTTGTGTATTACTTGCTGTGCCCTTTCCAGTTCAATTTTGTTGGAGAGACAAAAGGGACAGCTATTCTCTGCCATTTTTTTTGTGGGGATAGATGTGAGTGAGGAGGTAGGTGGATAGATGAGGAGGAGGAGTATTATAAGAGAAAACACAAGAAGGTGATGTAGGGAGGAATAAATTAGAGAAGGAGTAGGGATGAGGTAGAATCTAATGTGTAAAATGATGAAGAAGAAGAGTGAGGTGAGGTGGCGGAGTTTGAGGCGTAAGTCTGTTGGGTATGGTTTCTGTGTACTGAAGATGTGAGTTTGTATTATATTATATTGAAGTGAGATGGTGATATGGTGGATGAGGATGAGGATGAGGATGAAGATGAGGATGAGGATGAGGATGAGGATGAGGATGAGGATGAGGATGAAGATGAGGATGAGGATGAGGATGGGGATGAGGATGAGGATGAGGATGAGGATGAGGATGAGGATGAGGATGAGGATGAGGATGAGGATGAGGATGAGGATGAGGATGAGGATGAGGATGAGGATGATGAGGATGAGGAGGATGAGGATGAGGATGAGGATGAAGATGAGGATGAAGATGAAGATGAAGATGAAGATGAAGATGAAGATGACAATGAAGATGAAGATAAAGATAAAGATGAAGGAGAAGATGAAGATGAAGATGAGGATGAAGATGAAGATGAAGATGAAGATGAAGATGAAGATGAAGATGAAGATGAAGATGAAGATGAGGATGAAGATGAAGATGAAGATGAAGATGAAGATGAAGATGAAGATGAAGATGAAGATGAAGATGAAGATGAAGATGAAGATGAAGATGAGGATGAGGATGAAGATGAAGATGAAGATGAAGATGAAGATGAAGATGAAGATTAAGATGAAGATGAAGATGAAGATGAAGATGAAGATGAAGATGAAGATGAAGATGAAGATGAAGATGAAGATGAAGATGAAGATGAAGATGAAGATGAAGATGAAGATGAAGATGAAGATGAAGATGAAGATGAAGATGAAGATGAAGATGAAGATGAAGATGAGGATGAAGAGGAAGAGGAAGGTTAGGTTAGGTTAGGTTAGGTTAGGTTAGGTTAGGTTAGGTTAGGTTAGGTTAGGTTAGGTTAGGTTAGGTTAGGTTAGGTTAGGTTAGGTTAGGTTAGGTTAGGTTAGGTTGAAAAAAAAAAGGTTAGGTTAGGTTAGGTTAGGTTAGGTTGATCTAGTGCCGAACTAACCTATGAGACTTGTGTAACTTGCGGAGAACTATCATTTAGAAGCGTTTTGATGGAGATTAATCCAGAATTTTTCATTTTATTACTGTTTTTCTTGTTTTTTCAATACATTTCTTGTTTATTCACAATTTTTTTCGATTTCTTTTTTTTATTTCTTATTTTAAATAGTCTTATGTTTGGTTTTTCTTGTATAACTTTGCGAGCGTGACTTATTTACGCTCTTTTCGTTTGTCCTTTAACTATTTTTTCTAACAAAATTTTGATTTTTCGTTGTTTTTTCTTGATTTTTGGTAGTTTTTTCTATTTCTTCTTTTATTTTATCTGTAAATTTGTATCATATTTGTTTTTTCGTGTGTATCTGTGTCAGTTTGACTTTTTCTGTGTTCTTTCCTTTGTATTCTGTGTAATTTCTTGTAAAAAATTTTGTTTTTTGTTGATATTTGTTGGTTTTTTTTTTTTGGTGTTTCTTCTATATATATTTAAAAATTTCTTTATTCTGCATATAATTGCGAATGCTAAAGTATGTACTGCGGTGACTCTCATCGTAATACGTATAATATCAGTGGAAACAACTTAAGCCCATGGAGCTAGTTGCAGATTACTTACTGTTTTCTCGTAAACATTCTTAGTTCCAACCAGAGTGACTGATTTTAGACGAACATCATGCCTAAAGGCGTCAGGAACGTGATCCTTGACGACTCTGACACCACAGACTTAGAAAATGAGATTGAAATCTCAACTGAATGTGCTGCTGCTACTAAATTGGCCAAGGGCAAGAGGGCCCGGCCTTTGACGGAGACGGAGGACGAGGAGATTACTCCGGTCCTAAAAGTAAACTCGGCTCGTAGAGGGAAACCTATCTCCCATTACTCAGGAGTGGCGGCTGCCAAGGCCCAACTCAGAGTACCGGAGGAGTGGGACGAGGACGAGGAGGATGTGAGAAGGGACATCGACGGATCTGAGAATCTGATCGATGTGGTTAGATGTGCCACAAAAATCCTGCGAGAGGAGATGGCCAAATCCGGCAACCTAAATGGGCGGGTTTGGAGCAGGATGAAAAGTGCCTGTCAGGATATCTCCCAGGCCATGGATATCATGGAGGGAGACCAAGATGAGGGTGCGGAACTGACCAGGCTACGTGCGGACAACAAGCGCATGCGCGAGCAGCTTGCTCAGTCCCAAGCCGAGACGAAGTCCCTCCGTGTAGCGTTCTCGGAGAGAAAAAGGGGAGATCCCACCCAGACGGCCAACCTGGACTTAGAAAGGTCACTTCCAGACGCGCTGGCTGATGCCCTGAAGGATCTCAAGGAGGAGCTCAAACGAGACCTGACGATCACCCTCGGGAACATGATCAGCGCCCGGACGGCGCCAGCTGAACAACAACCAGCCGGCCACCCTCTACGTCCACCCCTGGCTGCAGACCGCAGGAGGGAACTGACACCAGCCAGAGATCCATCTGAGGGAAGACAGGTGCCAAAGCAGACTCAGGCGGAAAACGCATCGGAAAAGAAGCGAACACCACCCGCCGGACCCATAGTGAAGAAGAAGGAAATGGTGCCTTCCACCTCCACTACAGTCTCATGGACAGACGTTGTAAAAAGGGGTAAAAAGGTAAATAATAACAACAAGACGAGTAAGCCCACTGCAACCCAGACGGCCCCGGGGAAAAAACCAGTGGCGCCCATTAAGGTCCTCCAAGCCCCACAAACGGCCGCTATTGTCGTGGCCCTTAAACCAGAGGCGGAGGCAACCTATGCCTCCATCATGGCTAAGGCGACATCCTCGCTCAAGCTGGCGGAGGTGGGGCTTGAACACGTGAGGGTTCGTAAGACGGCGGCCGGAGCCCGGATTATTGAAATCCCGGGGGAAGGCAATGACAGGGCTGCCGACAGCCTATGTAAAAGAATGGCGGAACTCGTCAGTGACGTGGCCACTGTATACAGGCCCGTCAAAAAGGCCGAAATCAGGGTGTCTGGACTCGACGAGTCGGTCACATCCGAGGCAATCACAACCGCTGTCGCGACTGCCGGAGGGTGTGAACCGGCTCTAGTAAAGACGGGGAAAGTCTGGACACTATCTGATGGAACAGGCTGTGCTCAAGTGCAGTGCCCAGTCACAGCAGCCAACATAATCCTGAAGACAGGACGGCTCCTGGTTGGCTGGTCGTCAGCACGGGTAACGGTCACAAAGACGGCCCAACTTAGATGTTACCGGTGCATGGGAACTGGGCACACAAGAGCGCTCTGCCCCTCACCGGTAGACCGAGGAGACTTATGCTTCCGGTGCAGTCGGCCCGACCACCGCATTGCGGAATGTAAAGAAAAGAAGGCCTTCTGTGAAGTGTGCCACTCGGCAAAAAGATCAGCCGATCATATAATGGGAAGCTCACGCTGCACCCCGCAACCAATAAGAGGGAAGGAGGCCCCAGGCAATCAGCCTGCCCCGCGGTATGGCACAGCAGCACAACTGCCCTCGGAGGGACAAAGTATGGACACTTAATGCAAATACAATTTCTGCAAACGAACGGAAACCACTCTGCCCGTGCTCAAGACATGCTCATGCAGGTCATGGCAGAGTGGAAAATAGACGTGACTATTATTGCTGAACCGTACTTTGTTCCTCCCCAACCAAACTGGGTGGGGGCCACCGACGGAAGCGTTGCCGTGGTGGTACCGACAACAAGCAACATTCCGCTCACGGGGATAATAAGAGGAGAAGGCTACGCAATGGCGAGCAGGGGGAAATTAACACTTCTCGGGGTGTATTTCTCTCCTAATCGACCGCTGCGGGCCTTCGAAAAATATCTAGACGATATTAGTGTGGTAGTCAGGAGAGCTGCCCCCACGCAGATACTGGTCTTGGGCGACTTAAATGCCAAGAGTGCAGCGTGGGGATGCCCCAGCACAGATCCCAAAGGTACAGCTCTCTACAACTGGGCCACCACGATGAGACTGGAGGTGCTAAATCGGGGAGGGACCAACACTTGCGTCAGACGACAAGGAGGATCGATCGTAGACATATCCCTTGCGAACACTGCTGTCGCGAGGGGTATCCATGATTGGCGAGTGATCCAAGACGTGGAGACCCTCTCCGATCACCGATACATACGGATGGAACTCGCATCGGGGAATAGGCCTTCTAGCAACCAACAAAGGAGGCGCAGCCTATTCCCCAGATGGAAATTAACCGGACTTGACCCTGGGATGGCGGACGAGGCAGCCATGGTCGAAGCATGGAATGCCCCCCCATCCCAAAACACCGACATTGACGAACAAGCAGCCCAGTTCCGCACAGCCCTCTCAGCAGTGTGTGATGCGGCTATGCCCCGAGCGAGACGGTTACCCACCAAAAAACAGGTGTACTGGTGGACAGAGGAGATAGCGGCCCTCCGTTACGTATGTAACCGTGCTCGCCGAGACTACACTAGGTGCCGACGTAGACGACGACACACTGCTGAAGAGGAAGATCGGCTCTACAGGGCCCTCCAAACTGCCAAACAGGCTCTGACGCTGGAAATCGCTCGGAGGAAAAATAAAGCGAGGGAAGAGTTTCTGGCGACTCTAGATAAAGATCCTTGGGGGAGGCCGTACAAACTTGTACGCAGCAAACTCAAGCACGCCCCCCCAACGGAATCTATGCCGCCAGAGCTCCTGAACAGGATCGTAACCGGCCTGTTCCCCATAGCGCTGGACATCAACCCTCCGAACAGGACCTTTCCAACGGAGCCAGAGGGCCCTGACGACATGATCCCACCGATCAGTGAGGCGGAAATGGAGCGAGCCATTAACCGGCTGAAGAGCTGCAAAAAAGCACCTGGACCAGACGGAGTACCGGGGAAGGTGTTAGCCATAGCGCTGAACCACCTGGGCAGTAGGCTTAAGGAACTTCTTGACTCGTGCCTCAGAGCGGGTTCCTTCCCTAACATCTGGAAGGAGGGAAGACTGTGCCTGGTGAGGAAGGAGAGTCGTCCATCGGACTCCCCCTCAGGCTACCGCCCCCTGGTACTCCTAGATGAGACATGCAAAATGTACGAGAGAATCCTGGCCGGCCGCATTACCGACCATCTCCAAACCGCGGGTCCAAATATCAGTGACAGACAATTTGGCTTCCGGCCAGGATTGTCCACCATGGATGCGCTGATGTCACTCAGGGACTTTTCTCAATATGCCTCTAGACGAGGAGAGGGCGTAGTGGCGGTATCTTTAGATATCGCCAACGCGTTCGGGACCCTGCCCTACCCAGTCATAAAAGAGGCTTTCCGTTTCCATAATGTGCCCCGGTACTTATCCAAGGTACTGGAGCACTACCTCTCGGAGCGGAAAGTCCTTTACGTAGAGCAGGGACACCATCTACGGTCACAGAATATGACTTGCGGGGTTCCACAGGGATCAGTACTTGGCCCCTTACTGTGGAACCTCGGCTATGACTGGCTACTACGAGGAGTTCAGCTGCCCCGCATGGTCACAATCTGCTACGCAGACGACACTATGGTGGCTGTGCGGGGTAAGAAATGGAGGGAGACAATGAGACGAGCCGCGGCTGCCACAAAAATGACGGTGGATCGTATCCAAGCACTAGGCCTGGAGGTCGCGATAGCCAAGTCAGAAGCAATAGTGTTCCAAGGAAGGAATTGGCCTGTACGCGGTCGGACCATAGCGACGGGAGGGGGATCGATCCAGATTAAGCCCCACATTAAGTATCTGGGACTTACTCTGGATCGAAAATGGGACTACACGGAACACTTTGCGAGACTTGGCCCTCGTATAGTTGGTGCCGCCTCTGCGCTGGGGCGCTTACTGCCCAATGTGGGCGGTCCAAGAACGCCTTGTCGCCGACTGTACGCGGGCATAATCAGGAGCATGGCTCTTTATGGGGCCCCTATCTGGGCAGACCAGTTAGCGCAGAAAAATATAGCCCTCCTCCGGAGGCCACAAAGAGTGGTCACCCAAAGAATAGTCAGGGCATACAGGACTATATCCCACGCGGCATCGTGTCTTCTGGCCAGCACACCACCCTGGGAACTAGACGCCCGGGTGATGGCCGAAAGATACAGATACAAGATGGACGC
Source organism: Monopis laevigella (assembly GCA_947458855.1). NCBI lineage: Eukaryota > Metazoa > Arthropoda > Insecta > Lepidoptera > Tineidae > Monopis > Monopis laevigella. The sequence continues at coordinate 35,328 of OX381600.1, forward strand.
TAGAACGAGGGGAGTATGCCCTGATCCTGTCGAGACCGAAAGGCTGAACAGGATCGCCGGGGAGAGGCTCAGAAGCAGATGGAAAGAGATGCTGGAGGATTCCCCCTATGGAACCCGCACCATAGAGGCAATCCTACCAGCATTGGACAGCTGGTTGGACAGAAGACATGGACCCATGTCTTATAGACTAACGCAGATAATGACCGGGCACGGATGCTTCGGTCATTATCTGCACAAAATCGGACGGGAACCGACTATGAAATGTCATGAGTGCGGAGAAAATGACGACTCCGCCCAACACACCTTGGAACAATGTCCAGCTTGGGCGGCCCAACGAGCAGAGCTACAAGCTAAAATTGGAGGAGATCTCTCGCTGAGGGGTATCATACCCAAGATACTCCAAGGCGAGGATAACTGGAAGGCCCTCTGCAAATTCTGCGAGGACATAATGTGCCTCAAAGAGGAAGCAGAGAGGACAAGAGAGGAAAGCGCGAACGCCCACCGAATGCGTCGCAGAAGAACGGGAAGAAGACGGAGGCAATACGCCTCCAACTTCAACCACTAAGAGGGCACTACAAAATTAGAGGGAGCAGACTGAGAGGGACCGTGGATGAAATGCATAAGCGATCACACGGCCCTCAACATCCCATCAGTCAGGACGGTGTTCCCCGGAGTGAGTTTAGTGGGTATGCCCCTCCCTCCCTCTCCTCTGAGAGGTCTTGAGACGAGGGGAGAGTCCCACATAACCCCCACTCGGGGGTATGCGTAATGCATTCTCACTCCGCAAACAAAAAAAAAAAAAAAAAAAAAAAAGGTTAGGTTAGGTTAGGTTAGGTTAGGTTAGGTTAGGTTAGGTTAGGTTAGGTTAGGTTAGGTTAGGTTAGGTTAGGTTAGGTTAGGTTAGGTTAGGTTAGGTTAGGTTAGGTTAGGTTAGGTTAGGTTAGGTTAGGTTAGGTTAGGTTAGGTTAGGTTAGGTTAGGTTAGGTTAGGTTAGGTTAGGTTAGGTTAGGTTAGGTTAGGTTAGGTTAGGTTAGGTTAGGTTAGGTTAGGTTAGGTTAGGTTAGGTTAGGTTAGGTTAGGTTAGGTTAGGTTAGGTTAGGTTAGGTTAGGTTAGGTTAGGTTAGGTTAGGTTAGGTTAGGTTAGGTTAGGTTAGGTTAGGTTAGGTTAGGTTAGGTTAGGTTAGGTTAGGTTAGGTTAGGTTAGGTTAGGTTAGGTTAGGTTAGGTTAGGTTAGGTTAGGTTAGGTTAGGTTAGGTTAGGTTAGGTTAGGTTAGGTTAGGTTAGGTTAGGTTAGGTTAGGTTAGGTTAGGTTAGGTTGTTTCCGGAGGACACGGACCATTCCGACGTCGATATAGAGGTTGAAGTCGAGGAATCGATGTCGAACCCCCCGGAGACTAAGACCAAGGGAAAAAGGCCGCATCCGATTCCGGAAACGGACGAAGATGAGGAGCCCGCTCCTAGTCAAAAAATAAATACGGCCCGCAGAGGCGGAAAGGCCCTGCATCACATGGGCATTTCAGGAGCAAGAGCGCAATTAAGATTGCCAGAGGAGTGGGAAGAAGAACAGGAGGAAGAAGAAAAGAACGGCGAGGGTGCCGAAAGCGCCATAGAAACAATAAAAAAGGCGATACTAAACCTCACGGAGGACATTTCCAGGTCATCCAACCTAAATGGCCGAGTTCGTTCCTCCATGAATAAGGCCTGCGCGGAAATCGAGTGCGCCATGGAGGACCTCGACGATAGTAAGTCTCTCAAAAGACTAAAGGCCGACAATAAGCGCATGCGGGAGGAGCTCGCACATTGTCGGACGGAAATGAAGGCCCTACGAGTAGCCTTCTCAGAGAGGAAGAAGGAGGAGAAGACTACTCGCTCCGAAATGCCTAATCTCCCGGACGTGCTGGCTGTTGCCCTAAAAGAACTGGGGGACGGTCTAAGGAAGGAGTTAACTATAACTGTGGGGAACATGGTGGATGCACGTATTGCGCAGGCTGGTTTGCCGCCCGTCGAACAACCCCGACGCCCAACTCTAGCGGCAGACCGCCGGAGAGAGGCGTTGTCCACCGTGTCCCCGGCAAAGACCACCGCTGCTGCTGAGCGGCCACCTCGGGCTGCTGCCAAACTGGATCGACCCAAAACTAACTTTGAGAAGGAACCAATACCTTCCACCTCAGCCGATCCAGCTACCTTATCATGGGCTGAAGTGGTCAGCAAAAAGAAGAAGGCCACAAAAGCTACCCCGGCTATACCACCGTCGAAAAAGCCAGCACCACCCAAAGTGCTACAGGCCCCTCAAACCGCCGCCATTGTGGTGGCGCTGAAACCCGAGGCCGAGGCTACCTACGCCTCAATTATGGCAAAGGCGACCACCAGCCTAAAGCTAGCCGAAATAGGGCTGGAACACGTAAAGGTGCGCAAAACCGCAACGGGAGCTCGAATGATCGAGATCCCAGGCGTGAACAACGGAAGAGCAGCTGATATGCTTCAGAAAAGAATATCCGATCTGGTGGGTGATGTGGCCGACGTATATAGGCCCATCAAGATGGCTGAGCTGAGGATCGTTGGACTGGATGAATCCGTCACCCCGGAAGCTGTAGAGGCCGCGATCGTAACTGCTGCCGGCTGCGAGGCCTCCCAGGTCAAAGCTGGGAGGATCGGAGAATCCCATTATAACGGAACGTGCTCGACCATTGTACGCTGTCCAGTGACATCGGCAAATGTCTTGCTCAAGGCGGGGCGCCTCTTGGTGGGCTGGTCGGCTGCCCGAGTCATCGGGAGAGAAGGACCCCTAAGGTGTTACCGATGCTACGGCACCGGTCACACCAGTGCTCTCTGCCCCTCTCTGGTGGACAGGAACGAGCTGTGTCTCCGATGCAGCCAACCGGGACATCGCAGGGCCAACTGCACAGAAAAAGAACCATTCTGTGCAGTATGTCACGCAGCCAAGAAGCCTGCTGCACATAACATGGGAGGACAACATTGTTACCCCCCGACATCACGAGGGAAGGTGCAGCAACGTGGAACTGCCACCGCCACAGCTGCACAACATGCTACGACGGGACAAAGCATGGACACGTAGATGCCAGTACAACCACAGCTTAAACTACTCCAGAGTAACGGAAACCATTCTGCCCGAGCACAAGACCTGCTCATGCAAGCTATGGCAGAATGGCACATCGACGTGGTTGTGGTGGCGGAGCCCTATTTTGTCCCTCCCCAGTCCAACTGGATAGGAGCTACAGATGGGAGTGTGGCCGTAGTGGTGCCAACACAAGGCAACAACCCACTGGTGGAAATCAGTAGAGGGCCGGGCTACGCAATGGCCAGATTGGGAGAGGTCACTATCCTTGGAGGATACTTCTCTCCCAATCAGCCACTACGGGCATTTGAACAATACCTGGACGAGATTGGAGAAATAATTAGAAGGACTGCGCCCTCGAAGTTACTTGTCCTGGGCGACCTGAACGCCAAAAGCGTGGCGTGGGGCTGTCCTGGGACTGACTCCAGGGGCGCAGCCCTGAACGACTGGATTATACGGTACGACCTAAGTGTGTTGAATCGGGGAGGTGTTAACACGTGTGTCAGAAGACAGGGAGGATCAATCGTGGACATCTCGCTTGCAGAGCCCACCACTGCGTCGCGAGTCCACGGTTGGCGAGTCCTTGAGCACACTGAGACCCTCTCCGACCACAAATATATCGTCATGAGTCTCTCTTTGGGGAACGGACCCTCAAACCACCGTAGAGGGAACCGCAATCTGTTCCCCAAATGGAGACTCACTGGCTTGGACAAAGACTTAGCAGAAGAGGCTGCCATAATCCAGTCATGGCAGACCCCTTTATCCCAGGATATGGATATCGAGTCGCGAGCTGCACACTTCCGTACAGCCCTCACTGCGGTGTGCGACGCAGCGATGCCTCGTGCGAGACGGCTGCACCCCAGGAAACAGGTGTATTGGTGGACGGAAGAGATAGCTGTCCTCCGCTATGCCTGCAACCGCGCTCGCCGAGCCTACACGAGATGTCGGCGTCGAAGGCACACCGCTGAAGAAGAGGACCAGCTCCATGAGGCCCTCCGGACGGCAAAACAGAGCCTCTCGAAAGAAATTGCTCGGAGAAAGGATGAAGCGAGGGAAGAGTTCCTGGCGACCCTGGACAGAAACCCGTGGGGGAGACCGTACAAACTTGTACGCAACAAGCTTAAACATGCTCCCCCAACGGAATCCATGAATCCAAACCTCCTGGAAAGAGTAGTCAGGGACCTATTTCCTCCTGAGCAGGAAATCATCCCTCCGGGCGGCACTGTGCTGCTGTTGGACACGGATAGCCCAGAGGAACCGACTCCTCTCATAAGCGATACGGAGTTGCAACACGCGACTGAAAAAATTAAAAATACCAAAAAGGCGCCTGGACCTGATGGGGTGCCAGGGAGAGTTGTAGCCATCGCGCTGGAACACCTGGGCAGTTGTTTGACGGACCTCTTCAACGACTGCCTCAGGACGGGGACCTTCCCGCGATTATGGAAGGAGGGACGGCTCTGCCTTCTGAGGAAAGAGAGTCGCCCAGCTGACTCTCCCGCTGGCTACAGACCTCTGGTACTCCTCGACGAGGTCGGTAAAATGTTAGAGAGAATCTTGGCCCGCCGCATCACTGACCACCTATGCGCGTCTGGTCCTAATATCAACGATAACCAGTTCGGGTTCCGGCCAGGATTCTCAACTATGGATGCGCTCACCTCCTTAGAGAGTTTTATCAAACACGCTGCCGAACGAGGGGAGAGTGTCGTGGCAGTATCTCTCGACATTGCCAACGCCTTCGGCACCCTCCCTTATCCGATCATAAAAGAGGCCTTCCGCTTTCACAACTTTCCGGGGTATCTCACCAGAATCCTGGAGAGCTACCTCACGGAGCGGAAGGTCCTCTATGTAGAAACCGGAAACAGGATGAAGCACCGGGCCATGGCCTGTGGAGTACCACAGGGCTCTGTGCTCGGGCCCATTCTGTGGAATATCGGGTTTGACTGGATACTAAGGGGAGCCCAACTTCCCCGTATGGCCACCATATGCTACGCGGACGACACTATGGTGGCGGTACGGGGAAAAGATCACAGGGAAACGTTCAGGAGAGCCGAGGTTGCCACTGAACTTACGATGAGCCGAATCAAGCTGCTCGGACTAAAAGTAGCCTCGGAAAAATGCGAGGCCATAGTATTTGGAGGCAGCCGATGGCCCACTAGAAACAAGCTCATTAGAACCCCGGAGGGACCGATCCAGATTAAGCCCCACATAAAATATCTGGGACTTACTCTGGATCGAAAATGGAATTTTGAAGAACATTTCCGCAGGCTTGCCCCCCGAATAGTCGGGGCTGCCTCGGCCCTGGGCCGCCTGCTGCCCAATGTGGGTGGACCAGGGTCGACGTGCCGACGGCTGTACGCGGGGGTAGTCCGAAGCATGGCCCTCTACGGTGCCCCGGTATGGGCCCCCCGGCTCAACACCAAAAACAAACCGTTTCTCCGCCGGCCGCAACGAGTGGTTGCCCAGAGAATTGTCAGGGCGTACAGAACTACAGCACACTCCGCATCGTGCCTCCTTGCATGCACCCCCCCGTGGGAAATTGAGGCGTGCGTACTAGCGGGGAGGTACCAGATAAAAACGGACTATAGAACACGCGGAGTACGCCCTGACCCGGCCGAACTGAGACGACAAGACAGGTTGGCTGGAGAAATGCTCAGGGAGAGATGGCAGGAATTGCTGGAGAACTCCCCCTATGGAACCCGAACCATAGAGGGAATCCTACCAGCTATCAACGGGTGGTTGGACAGGAAGCATGGGCTAATGACATATAGGCTCACGCAGGTAATGACCGGACATGGATGTTTCGGTCATTACCTGCAAAAAATCGGAAGGGAACCGTCAACAGTGTGTGCGGAGTGTGGTTTCCCAGACGACACGGCCCAGCACACACTGGAAGAGTGTCCACGATGGGACCAGGATAGGATGGGCATAACAGCCAAATTTGGAAGAGACCTGTCGCTGAGCAGCCTTGTGCCCAAAATGCTGCTCAGCGAAGACAACTGGGACACCTTGAGCGCCTTCTGCGAGAAGGTGCTATCGGAGAAAGAAATAGCGGAAAGAGATCGAGAAGATGATGAAGACGCTCCTCTAATAAGGAAAAGAAGACCCCAGCGGAGACGGAGGCAATACGCATCCTCCGCCTTCGCTCCACGGTAAAGGCCCCTGGAAGAAATAAATAAACTAAGGGGAGGAGTCGTGGATGAAATGTCCATGACGACCCCACGGCCCTCTCCATATTAGTGCAGATGGACAACCCGGAGTGGGGTTTAGTGGGTATTCCCCTCCCTCCCTCATACTAAATGAGGTGTAGACGAGGGGTGAGTCCCACATAACCCCCCTTAGCCTGGGAGGTATGCGTAAAGGCATTCCCCACTCCGAAAACAAAAAAAAAAAAAAAAAAAAAAAAAAAAAAAAAAAAAGGTTAGGTTAGGTTAGGTTAGGTTAGGTTAGGTTAGGTTAGGTTAGGTTAGGTTAGGTTAGGTTAGGTTAGGTTAGGTTAGGTTAGGTTAGGTTAGGTTAGGTTAGGTTAGGTTAGGTTAGGTTAGGTTAGGTTCCCCCCCATGGGGCCACCTTGTCGTGGTGGGGGGGCTCTAGTAGGCGGAGGCTGGTCACCTCCGCTGAAGCTAACGGCCCCACAACTGAGATGAACTAGGTTAGCCCTGGTTAACCCCAATTGAGACGAACCTGCTCGCAGGTTATCATTCGAGGGAAATAAACAATGACGGAGAAGACGTCAGAAGAGGAAGCGATGTTGTTGGCACCATGCGCAAGCACGCCACCTCTAATGGGGCCCACTCATCAATGAGGGATGAGGTTGGGGCCACTCATGTGGCGAAGGTGGAAGAGCCATCTCTCAGTTTAACTCAGTGGCTGGAAGCAGGGATAATTTGGATGGATCTTCTGACGTCATGGACGGAGGCCGGCAGCGTCTGTACCCAGATTGGGCGGCTTGCCGGTCGGTGTCAGCGTCTGTCCCATATTGGGCGGCTGATACGGTGTAGGAGGATGGAGACATCACAGAGGATGGACAAATATTGTGAGGGGCCTGGCAGCGGCTGTTCCCAGATTGGGCGGCTTGCTGGGCGGTGTCAGCTTCTGACCCAGATTGGGCGGCTGACACATAAGACGGCAAAATGTGGAGGAGTTGCCTGGCAGCGTCTGTTCCCAGATTGGGCGGCTCGCCGGGCGGTGCCAGCGTCTGACCCAGATTGGGCGGCTGGCACGCGGGACGGGATGGTGAAAGCCATCAAAATGTGAGGTAGGCCTAACGGCCACAGTGACGGAGGCCTGGCAGCCTCTTTACCCATATTGGGTGGCTTGCCGGGCAACATTGGGGGAACATCTGAGAGAGAGGTATGAGTTCGTGCACCACGCATGGACTCACAACCGAAACACCGGGCCGATACGAATGGGTAAGGCCCACCAGAGGGAATGGGTGGTGAACATCGCTCACTACCCAAGAGAGAGGAACAACTAGCAACCAATAGAGGAAATAGACTAAGGGGGCATCGTGGTAGAATGTCTATGACGAACCCATGGCCCCCATCAACAATTAGTCGGGACGGAAAATTCCCGGAGTGTGTTTAGTGGGTATGCCCCTCCCTCCCTCACCTTAGCGAGGCGATGGAGAGGGGAGAGTCCCACATAACCCCTGCTAGGGGGGTATGCGTAATGCATTCACACTCCGTCAACAAAAAAAAAAAAAAAAAAAAAAAAAAAAAAAAAAAAAAAAAAAAAAAAAAAAAAAAAAAAAAAAAAAAAAAAGGTTAGGTTAGGTTAGGTTAGGTTAGGTTAGGTTAGGTTAGGTTAGGTTAGGTTAGGTTAGGTTAGGTTAGGTTAGGTTAGGTTAGGTTAGGTTAGGTTAGGTTAGGTTAGGTTAGGTTAGGTTAGGTTAGGTTAGGTTAGGTTAGGTTAGGTTAGGTTAGGTTAGGTTAGGTTAGGTTAGGTTAGGTTAGGTTAGGTTAGGTTAGGTTAGGTTAGGTTAGGTTAGGTTAGGTTAGGTTAGGTTAGGTTAGGTTAGGTTAGGTTAGGTTAGGTTAGGTTAGGTTAGGTTAGGTTAGGTTAGGTTAGGTTAGGTTAGGTTAGGTTAGGTTAGGTTAGGTTAGGTTAGGTTAGGTTAGGTTAGGTTAGGTTAGGTTAGGTTAGGTTAGGTTAGGTTAGGTTAGGTTAGGTTAGGTTAGGTTAGGTTAGGTTCCCCCCCGTGGGACCACCTTGACGTGGTGGGGGGGCTTACAGCGGGTGCACATTACCGCACCCGCTTACAAACGGTCCCGAGAAGGTAACCGGCAGCGTCTGTCTCGGAGCGAGCGGCTGCCGGAGGCGCCAGCGTCTGACTCATAGTGGGCGGCTGGCGCGGGGTAATTGGTGGAGTCTTCGCGGTCGAAGCCAAACCCTGAGGTGCCCTATCACTTCTCTTAATTAAGAGGGGGGAATAAGGGCGACGGGCCCGGTCGCTGTTCTGTCCAGCGGCTAGGTAAAGTCGGCGAATGTCGTCGACAGCGTCGTAATCGTAACCCCAAAAGTGTCGTGGTCAAGTCTCGCGGCTTGAGGGGCCGATGGTCTTGGCTTGGTCGCCCGGATCGCGAGGATGACAACCTCTATAAAAAAATACCCCGAATTTTAAGCGCGCCGCACCGCGAGAAAATGCATGGCTGATGGGTTGTTCAGTCTCTAGTGCGGCCTCGCCGGGGGGATCTGCCGAACCCCTTGGGCGAGTAAAGCCCTAGGCTTATCCGGGTGCAGGGGGCACCACTCGGATGGACCGTTATATCCGCCATACTCGTGGGAATCCCAATGAATTTTTTAACGGGGGAGGAGTTGACCTTAATTACGAAAACGGAAACGGAATGCACAATGGAAGGGGAAAAAAAAAGACAAGAGGCGGCTGGATCGGATTTATCTGATGCCAGTCTAGTGACGGTGTCTTCGGCGTCATCGGCGCCAATCGGCAAGCGACAATCTCGCAACTTGGTTAAAAAGGGGAAATCAGGTGCTAGGTCTGAGGGTATGGACTCAGATGATAGCCTGATTTCTGCCTCGTCGCTGGCGTCCTCCGAGGCGCCTAGAGGCCCGAGGACACACTCAATAGGCGCTAAGCGCCATCATATTGGCTCGGGATCTGACTCGGCTAGAGAGGACTCGCCGAGCAAAATTCCGGCTAGAAGAGGGAGAGGACGCCCTCCTACCACCGGCTATTACGTGGGCTTGGCGAAAGCCAAGGCCCAACTACTTGAAGTGGAAAGAGAAGAGTTGCGCGTAAACGCTGAGAAGGACATGGCCGCCAAGGTCAAACATGTCCGCACAGCTCGAGTTACGCGCGAACTAAAAACAATGAGCGAGGTGGCAGCAGAAGATCAGCTGGCCGCCGATCTACGACAAAATGTGCTCGACTCGGTCGACGTCATATTAAATGTCGCTACTAAGTCGGGCAACCTTAAGGGCACTTTTCAAAGGGCCCTTAAAGAAGCAGCAGCGACCATCAAGGAAGCAGTCGGGGCGTTGAGCGAACGTACTGCGTCTGATGAGATTAGAAAACTGCAGGCTGAGAACGCCCGCCTGTCGCAAAAGGTGGATGATCTCAGCCTGGATGTCCAGAAGTTAAGGGAGGGTTCGCAGGAGATATTTAGAAGGCGGTGCGAGGATCGTGCAGCTCTTTGCGAGGAGCGTGCGGCTCTTGAAAAAGAGTATGAGTTCCTTCGCGAGAATATCTCCCAAGCGACCTGTGATGATATGGCAGATGACTCTGTGGAGCCACCACCCCAGAACACAACATCGGAGGAACAATCGCGAACAAATGTCCGCGACATAGAAGAAACCTCGCCGTCGGAGGTCCTTACTCGCTCTATTTTAAAGCGAGTCGGGGACCTAATTGATGCGAGGTTTAAATCAGTGGAAGGCATGCTCCTTCGCCCACCCTTGGGCAGAGCTGAGCCTGCCCCTCAAATCGCTGTTTATCCGGCCATCAAGGCGGTGGCTAAGCCGACTGCTAAAGCGTCCGGAAAAACAGCGAAAAAGAAGGGAGTTGTAACCAAGACAGCTGAAGAACCTGTGGCCTATAAGAAGTCTCCTTTGAAAAGGCCCAGGAATAAGAAGCCCGAACCCCGACAAGCCGAGTCTTACGCGACCGTGACAAAGCGGGGAACGAAAGGAGGGGACAAATTGGTTACCGCTACACCGAAATCCAAAGCGGCCAAGAAGCCGCCGAGAATTCGTGTCCCTCGAAGCGCTGCGGTTTCCCTAGCTCTCCAGCCAGGAGCGGCAGAACGAGGCGTTACATTCGTGAAAGTACTCGAGAAGGCCAAGAGCAAGATCAATCTTGGCTCTCTCGGGATACCTTCACTAAGTTTTAAGGTCGCGGCTAACGGAGCCCGCATCCTAGAGGTGCCTGGCCCAGACCACGACAAAAAGGCGGATTCGTTCGCTAAGAAGTTACTGGAGCACCTGTCCTCCGATGACGTTAAAATCACCCGACCAGTGAAGTGCGCAGAAATGCGGATCACGGACCTGGATGAGTCAGTCGAGGCGGGTGACGTTGCTGCGGCAGTGGCAAAGGTTGCGGGCTGCCCCGCAACTAGTGTTGAAACGGGCGAAATCCGCCGCTCTTTCCGGGGCTCTGGCACCATTTGGGTGCGTTGCCCAGTGGAGGCAGCTAAGAAGGTGGCCGGGAGCGGCCGGCTCCTAGTGGGCTGGGTTGCTGCCCGCGTCAGGTTGCTCGCGCCGAGGCCAATGCGGTGTTACCGCTGCATGGAACTCGGCCATGTAGGCAAACTGTGCTCGGGAACTGCCGATCGTAGTGGCCTTTGTCACCGATGTGGCCAGTCCGGGCACAAAGCGGCGACATGCACGGCGATGCCGCATTGTGCTATATGTGCTGATAGCGGCAACAAATGTGACCATAGGATGGGGGGTCGAGCATGCTACCCCTCAAAAAAGAAGAGAAAACAGGGCACGGCTGTTGTCACATCTGTGGCAAAGCCGATAATAGCCCGACGCTCCGCTACAACCGGGGATAGGGAGGAGCTGATGGACACGTGAGTGGCCACAGTCTTCCCTAGTGTGATAGTGTAAACTGGCGGGTCTGTTCTCTTCTGGGGCGGTGAGTGCGGGGGCATACGCCGTCTCATACAAAGAACGCTTCAAAGAGCCCTATAAGGTGAAAGGCGCTCATGGGTTCCTGAGCGACCTTCACTTAAAACTAAATGAAGAAAGGGGTGGGAATAACTTCGTCCCTTCCCCTCTAAGTGTCGGAGCCCGAAAAGGCTATCGCCGGTGGGGCCGCGGAAGAATACTTGCGTGTACCCGTTGCCCTTCCACTCAGGCGCTCGAAGGAACTCCATGGGGTTTTAGTGAGTAGGAGTCTCACATAACCTCCTCTGTGCCCCCCGGCACCGGGAGGTATCCATGACGGATTTCCCCATGTTAAAAAAAAAAAAAAAAAAAAAAAAAAAAAAAAAAAAAAAAAAGGTTAGGTTAGGTTAGGTTAGGTTAGGTTAGGTTAGGTTAGGTTAGGTTAGGTTAGGTTAGGTTAGGTTAGGTTAGGTTAGGTTAGGTTAGGTTAGGTTAGGTTAGGTTAGGTTAGGTTAGGTTAGGTTTTTTTTTTTTTTTTTTTTTTTTTTTTGCGTGGGGGAGGAAATCCTTTATGGATACCACCGCACCCGTATGCGGTGGTTATGCCCGACTCCCACTGGGAAGGTGACCCAGTGAGTACGTGCTAAAACCTCCCCCGTAAGATGGTGTATTTATCAATTAGCCAGGAAAGTCGTGCTATCGGTTTACTCGAGCTTTCCTGGCTATGTGTTTTGTGTGTTATGTGTTTTTTGAAAAGAAAAGTGTAATAATTAAACTTAAGATTATGAGTAAGAAATTATATTTAAAGTGACACATAAAATTATATATATGTAAAAGTGTACTAATTAGTAACAATGATATTACACAGGGAATGTTATATAATATATTTTTTACTGGCATGAAGTGAAAAGTGTACAAATTAATTAGACTTAAGATTTTAAGTAAGAGGTTATATTTAAAGTGACACATAAAATTATATATATGTAAAAGTGTACTAATTAGTAACAATGATATTACACAGGGAATGTTATATAATATATTTTTTACTGGCATGAAGTGAAAAGTGTACAAATTAATTAGACTTAAGATTATAAGTAAGAGGTTATATTTAAAGTGACACATAAAATTATATATATGTAAAAGTGTACTAATTAGTAACAATGATATTACACAGGGAATGTTATATAATATATTTTTACTGGCATGAAGTGAAAAGTGTACAAATTAATTAGACTTAAGATTATAAGTAAGAAGTTATATTTAAAGTGACACATAAAATTATATATTTTTTTTTTTTTTTTTTTTTTTTTTTTTTTTTTTTTTTTTTTTTTTTTTTTTTTTTTTTTTTTTTTTTGTACACAAATTAGACTTAGTAAGAAAAGAAAGAAAAGTACAATAATAAACGCAATTTATGACTTGAACGCAAATTACCCTAAGATTAAAAGTCTTAAGGTTACAAGTAAAATTAAAGTAAAGTAGATCCCGAGCCCGAGCGCGACACTCCCCTGCCGTGGATGTTTGACCGGTGACGAGCCATGTTTGATGTTCTGATGAGCTTGTTACATAGTGGGCATTTGGTTTTATTTTTTATGTACTGTGTGACTCCGCTCCCGTTGCTCTCTGCGATTGGCGAGAGTGGAGGCGGGAGCGTGGCAAGGTCCTTCATCATTGTGTTCAAGAATTCGTTGTGTTGTGTTGTGGTTGTGTTGTTGTGTGCCGGTAATTGGTTCAACGGGGGGGAGAACAGAGGGGGGGAGGAGGGCAGACGCGGGAGGATTTGAGGTGAAGAGGATGGTTGTAGTGAATGACGTGGTGTGGTGGATGAAGGGGTAGCTGCAGGAGTCTCGGGGTTAGGGTTAGGGTTGGTGGTGTGAGTCGCGTCTTGGGTTTCCTCGGTGTCTGAGTTGGTTTCCGAAGTCGACCCCGAGGAGGAGCTGGAGTCGGAGCGGGGTACTACCTGATTATTTGGTTCTTTATTATTTGTGGGGAGGTTGGTGTTAAGTTTCCTGCAATAATCCTGTAGCGACAGTAACTGTTCCGTGAGGAATCGGTTGGTGATAGATATGTTGTGTATTACTTGCTGTGCCCTTTCCAGTTCAATTTTATTGGAGAGACAAAAGGGACAGCTATTCTCTGCCATTTTTTTTTTTTTTTTTTTTTGTGGGGATAGATGTGAGTGAGGAGGTAGGTAGATAGATGAGGAGGAGGAGTATTATAAGAGAAAACACGATAAGGTGATGTAGGGAGAAATAAATTAGAGAAGGAGTAGGGATGAGGTAGAATCTAATGTGTAAAATGATGAAGAAGAGGAGTGAGGTGAGGTGGCGGAGTTTGAGGCGTAAGTCTGTTGGGTATGGTTTCTGTGTACTGAAGATGTGAGTTTGTATTATATTATATTGAAGTGAGATGGTGATATGGTGGTTGAGGGAGATGAAGATGATGAGGATGAGGATGAGGATGAGGATGAGGATGAGGATGAGGATGAGGATGAGGATGAGGATGAGGATGAGGATGAGGATGAGGATGATGAGGATGAGGATGAGGATGAGGATGAGGATGAGGATGAGGATGAGGATGAGGATGAGGATGAGGATGAGGATGAGGAGGATGAGGATGAGGATGAGGATGAGGATGAGGATGAGGATGAAGATGAGGATGAAGATGAGGATGAAGATGAGGATGAAGATGAAGATGAAGATGAAGATGAAGATGAAGATGAAGAAGAAGATGACGATGACGATGAAGATGAAGATGAAGATGAAGATGAAGGAGAAGATGAAGATGAAGATGAGGATGAAGATGAAGATGAAGATGAAGATGAAGATGAGGATGAAGATGAAGATGAAGATGAAGATGAAGATGAAGATGAAGATGAGGATGAAGAGGAAGAGGAAGAGGATTAGTTTAGCAATGGGGGTGCGGGGAGCATGGGGGGGTTTTGAGGCGGGTTGCTTTGGTTGTGATGTTTTAATGTTTTGACTATATGTGTTATGTGGTTGTAAAATGAGTTGGTAGTTGATTCTTTAGCGATGATGTCGGTTATGAGAAATGGGTTTAGATTGTGTGTGTTTGAAGTGATGAAATGATCGTTTCGGGTTTTGCTGTAGATTGGGCATTCTGTAATTAGGTGTTTTAGCGATTGTTCAGACTGTGAGTCGCAGGGACAGTAGTTGTTTGTAGTGATATGGAATCTATATAAGTATTGTTTGTGGTATCCGTGGTTGGTGAGTAGCTGAGTGATTGCAAATTGTGGATTCATAGAATTGATGACTTGTATGAGGGTGTGGTGGTCCGGTGCCCATTCTTTTGTGTATTTACAATTGGTTGGGTTATTGTATAGATTTTCGAGAGCAAGTTGGGATTCCTGTCTTGCACAGTTTTTGATGTAACTGATGGGGATTTGGTTGTAGTCTGGACTTTTATGGCTGGTGGCGGCGGCTTTGGCCGCGGAGTCTGCCTCCTCGTTACCTGTGATGTCGCAGTGGGCGCGTACCCATGCGAATTGTGTTTTTAGGTTGAGTTGTTTAGTTTGTGAAATAGAGTGGAAGATATCTGTGGTTAGTTTGTTGGTGCTGTTGGTGTTTTGTAATTCCATGAGTGATGACTTACTGTCTGAGAGAATGATGTTTAATGGGTATTTGTGTTTTTCTATTAGTTGACATGCGTATTTTATGGCTAGGAGTTCGGCTTGGTATACAGAGCAGTGGTTGTGTAGTTTTAGTTTTTTTGTGATTGTTTTCGCGTTGGATGGAGGATATGCTACGTAAGCAGCGCCTACTTTTCCGCCATGTTTGCTACCATCGGTGAAAATTAAGCAGTATTCGTTGTTTTTGTTATTTTCTTTGAGGAAGTCGTTGAGTTCGTGTTGGGAGGAGATTTCATGGAAGGTGATTGGGGTTCTGAGTTGATGTAACAGTAGAGTGTGTGCAGCGGCGGCTGAGTCTATTGGTGTGTCGTCCGGTATGTATTTTGTTGTCTTGTTTATTCTGGCTGACTCTATTAGGGCGATTTCTTTGATTTTTTCGTTTAGGGGCGTGATGTTAGCTAGTGTGATTGAGGCAGCAGTGTTGATTGTGCGAAAACCCTGTATGATCTTTATTGCAAAGGATCTTTGTACTGATAGAAGTTTTTTGTTCACTTTTTTGTATTTGAGTGTGCCTGACCATATACTCGCAGCATAGGTGATGATAGGTTCTATGACTTGTTGGTAAATTATTCGTACGTTTCCGGGGTGTGCTCCCCAGGTTGCTCTGATGAAAGTGGACAGCTTGTAGAATAGTTTTTTGGCTTTTTCTGTGATGTAGTTGACATGTTCTATGAATTTGAGTTTTCTGTCAATTATTATCCCGAGGTATTTTATGTTAGTTGAGAAGGGTATTGGTTTGTTGTTTATTGCTATTTGACATGTTTGTGATTTGTTAGTGAATCCGATTGTTTGTGTTTTTTCTGGTCCGAAGATCAATTTGACTTTCTCCCCCCATGTGGAGATGATGGATAGGGATGTGTTGGTGATGTTTTGTAAGTGGTTGATGTCTTTTGAGTGTGTGATGAGAAGTACGTCGTCGGCGTATGCCTGTATATGACATCCTGTGGGTAGGGAGGTTGTAAGTAGTTCATCTAATATTAGGTTCCACATAGTTGGGCCGCATATGGATCCTTGGATGCATCCCCTTGTCATTGTTTTGGTGATGCTGCAGTCTGCCAGGTTCATGGTGACTGATCTGTTATTAATGTAGTCTCTTAGAATGTTGTATATGTTGCTTGGGCATTTTACGTGTTTTAGTCTATTGAATAAAGCTGGCCACCAGGCGTTGTCAAAAGCGCCCTTGATGTCCAGCGACGTCATTATTGTATGTTCGCCGGCCAGCTTAGCGTTCCCGACAACGTCAAGGGCGCTTTGGATGGCCATGGTGGTGGATGTTTGTAGTTTAAATCCGAACTGGTTGTTGCAGGAGTTGTTAGTTTGGTTGAGGTGCTGTACTA
Organism: Monopis laevigella; assembly: GCA_947458855.1. Classification (NCBI taxonomy): domain Eukaryota; kingdom Metazoa; phylum Arthropoda; class Insecta; order Lepidoptera; family Tineidae; genus Monopis; species Monopis laevigella. The sequence continues at coordinate 51,451 of OX381600.1, forward strand.
ATCGGTTAGTGATTAGCTTTTCCAGTAGTTTGCCCAGTACATTAATTAATCCTATGGGGCGATATGCGTTGAGAGTGTTGTGGTCTGATTTGTTAGGTTTGGGAATAATTTTAGCGTATGCTACCTTCCATGATTCTGGAAAATGTCCTAGCTCCAGGCATCTGTTCATGATTGTGGTAAATTCATCTGGGTAGCATTCTATTACGCTTTGACATATGTCTGACGTGAGATTGTCTATGCCTGGTGCTTTTTTGGGATTCATGGAGTTGATGTTGGTGAGTAGTTCGTGGGTTGTGAAGGGGGGGTCTGGTTCGGTAGTGTTGGGTGTGTTCATGGAGATGCGCATGTTGACTTGTTCTATTTTTGTGTCTGGTGTATCGTCGGGGAAGAAGTTGTTTATGAGTGCTTTAACTGTGTCCAGAGTGTCAGTAGTGTAGGTTTGTTCGTTAATTTTAAGAGTGGCAGGTGGTCGTGTAATGGGTCTAGTTTGGATTATTCTGTTGGTTACTGACCAAACGTCTTCTTTTTTTTGCCTGTTACAGAATTCCTTGAAGTGCGAGGTGGACGCTGCGCAGAAGGCGTCTGAGTATTGTTGTTTGTATTTGTTTTTTTCCGCTATCAGGTCTTCTAGTGGCAGATTATGTTTTGCTGCGTTGCAAATTTTGTGGTGATTTTTGATTACAAGTTCCTTGAGCAGGTCGAGTTCCTTGCTCCACCATGGTGCTTTTTTTGCAGGTTTGGTGGATTTAGGTAGTGTTTTATTACAGGATTTCTGGATTGATTTGGTGATGTTAGTTATGTAATTGTCTAGGTCAGTTTTGCTCATGTTGTGTATTTCTGTTGTTTTGGGAAAGTTTTTCCTAAGTTCTGTGTGGAAGGTGGGTGTAAAGTGTTCCCAGTTTATGTTTGAAGTGTTGTATTTGAAGGTAGAGAGCTTTCGTGTTTTGTTGAGCGATGTGTTGATGGGTTTGATGTTGAATTCGATGGCGTGGTGGTCAGAGGAAGGACAGGCGTTTTTGTTGATTTTCCAGTCCGTGATATTGATGATGTTGGTATTGTCTATGAGGGTAAGGTCTATGATTGATTCTCTATTTTGATTGTTGGCTGTGCTCTGATAAGTGGGTGTGTTGCCAGTATTGCACAGGGTGAGGTTGTTGTTAGTTAATAATTCCATTATTATGTTTCCTCTTTTGTTGTTTTTGATCGATCCCCATGTGGTGTGCCATCCGTTGAAGTCTCCGCATATAATGTGGGTAGACCCTGTTGTTTCGTGTAGGAATAATTCCAGTCGTTTGATTGTGTTTTGTGGGTCGGATCTGGGTTTGACGTATACGGAGATTAGGTATATCTTTTTGTTGTTTTGGTCTTTAAGTAGGACTATACTGATGTTTGGGTCAGAGTGTTGCGTTATACCTATGGCGCTAAATGCTTTGTTTTTTATAAATATTGCGGATTTGATTTGGGAGTCGGAGGGGAATTGAAAAATGTTGTATCCTGGGATAAATTTTGTGGTTTTCTGGTTGCTCGTGTAGGGTTCGTTGATGAAAGCTATATCTATGTCGTTTTTGTCTAGGTGTACAATGATTTCATGCATGGCGCTGTTTCCTTTCCCAGCGTTTATTTGAATGCATTTATAGTAGTTTTGTTGGGATAGTTGGGGTGTGTCAGTGTGTCTATGGAATGAGTGAGGGGGTACTAGTTTGTTTGTCATCATTTTTTTATCTGGCTGGGCCGTAGTTGATCCTTTCCCGGATCTTAGCAGTTATGGAAGAATGGCATGGGCATTTATTGGAGGTGGCGGTGTGTTTAGTATCGCGGTTGATAAGTTTGTGTTTATTTTGGAGGCTGGTGCAGTTGTGGCATTTCAGTTTTTCGATGTTGTTTTTGTCCGGACAGTCTTTGTATACGTGTGTGTGGGACGCGCAATGTGAGCAGGCGATATTGTCAGAATTGCAAATTTTTTTGGTGTGTCCGTAAGCCAGACACTTATAGCATTGTAGGATAGGGACGTATTCTTCTGCATGTATACGTTGGTGATCGATATTGATTTTCCTTTGTTTGATGATATGTCTCCAGACTTCTGGGGATGCGGTGAAGACAGCGTTATAAAGTTTGGGGTTTTTATTTTTCCTGGTGTATTTTAGAGTGAGGTCTGTGTTGTTGGTTAGTGAGTTTTGTAAGTTTTCGTTTTGGTTTGTGATGATCTCGATTAGTTTTTCTTGTGGGATGTGTTCTGCAATACCTTTGAGTACGAGCATTGGTTTAAGTTGTTTGGAGATTTCGGCTTCCAGGGTGCTGTTGGGGTGGTTGATTTTGGTGAGCGTTTTTTCTCTTTGTTCTAGTGTGTCAAATTCTATTCTTAGTTTGTTATTGGAAACGAATTTTATATTGGCTGGTGTGAAGTTGGTATCAGTGAAGCTTATATTTTGACGCCATTTTTGTAGGGTTTCAGTGGGGTTGTTCACTTCATTTTTGGATGCGATGATGAGTGCAGGTTTGGTGGTGGGTGGAAGTTTGGATTGGGTTTTTTTGGGTTTGGTTGTGAGAACGGAAGCGTAAGAAGGTTGTTTGTCTGGGGCGTGTATAATAGTATTAATTTTCTCGAATTCTGTCTTAATTGTATCCTTGATAATGTTAATAGTGGATGGGTCAAGTGAGGAGACTATCTGTTTATTTGGGACTGGTGTTTGATATTGTTTTGTTAGCTCTTGTATTTCCTTAGTTGTTGTTAGGATTATTTCTTTATTGTTTTTAGTGACACTTCTTCCTTCGGTAATTCTGGCAGTAATAATTTGTGTAAGTTCCAGGATTTTGTTTTGGAAGTTTTTATGAGGGTCATTTGTGTGTTCCTCCTCGGCAGGGGTGTTGTTCGATATTCGAGCTCGGGGACCTGTTGGTAGGTTTGGATATCTGATTTCGGTCTGTGAGGTGAGTTGTGTTGGTGTTTGTGGTGATGTGTATGTGGGTGTTGGCCTGAGTAGTCCGTTGAAGCTGGTGCTCGGCGAGGCTGCTCCTGATCTTTGGTGCTGGGATTCAGGTTCAAAGTAGCTGTTGTTACTATTTCGTGGAGTTGAAGGTGGAGTGCGAATCATCTTGCTTGGTTGTGTTTTCCGGGTTGAGGTGAAGCTTGGCAGTCGTTTGATAGTTGAGGTTGGGTGGAGAGAAGCGAGTGAGTGAAGTGAAGTTAAGTTAGAATTAAGGCTTATAACTTACAGATGAGTGGCTTCTGTTTAGTTGGGGGCTGAATGCTGTGTGGCTAAATGGCTCAGCACTACATAGCCCTTTTGCTGGGAATCACTGTCTTGAAATAGGGTGTTCACTATAATCACATCACAAGCACTGCAATCCAATTTAGAAGGCTTGAGTTGTTAGGCAATCTTCAGTCCAGTTTTGTTAGGCGGCACTGCACTTTTACAATAATTATAACTTTTTAGTCCAATATGTGAGTTTGTTTATTCTTCATATGATGTCGAAAGGATGAGAGCTACGACTGTTGAGATACGTTTGGTTGATCCGTAACGAAAAGGAAGAGGGACGGGGATGAGGGATGAGGAAGAAGGACGAGGATGAGGGATGAGGAAGAGGGATGAGGAAGAGGGATGAGGAAGAGGGATGAGGAAGAGGGATGAGGATGAGGGATGAGGAAGAGGACTTCCCCGAGGAGGATGTGGAAGAAGATGATGATGAGGAGGAGGAGGAAGAGTGACGAGGAGGAAGAGGATGGGGAAGAGGTCGTCCTCTTCCCCACCTGCTGGAATACGTTCGGTTGATCCGGCACCCGAGCGTAGACTGGCGGTATAAAGGAGCTCGGGAGGGCAACCTTAATAGGTGAGGGGGGGATGAGGAGGTAGAGGGGGAGGATGAGGACGAGGAAGAAGAAGATGAGGAAGAGGAAGAAGAAGAGGGATGAGGAAGAGGAGGAGGGAAGAGGATGAGGGATGAGGATGAGGATGAGGGATGAGGATGAGGATGAGGGATGAGGATGAGGATGAGGATGAGGATGAGGATGAGGATGAGGATGAGGGATGATGATGAGGGATGAGGATGAGGGATGAGGATGAGGATGAGGGATGAGGATGAGGGATGAGGACGAAGGGATGAGAGACGGATGATGAGGATGACACAACAGTGTGCGCGCCCGCTCCCGTCGAGGTCCCGACGGTGACTGTTGGTTAGGTTAGGTTAGGTTAGGTTAGGTTAGGTTAGGTTAGGTTAGGTTAGGTTAGGTTAGGTTAGGTTAGGTTAGGTTAGGTTAGGTTAGGTTAGGTTAGGTTAGGTTAGGTTAGGTTAGGTTAGGTTAGGTTAGGTTAGGTTGGGAGTAGAGCTTGAGACTCTGATCTGGTCGGGCGCGTCTGTTGCTGGGAACGTTTTTGTGTTCCCGTTCCTGCGGTGTTCCCGTGTTCCCGGAACGTGTTCCCGGAAAGTGTTCCTGTTCCGAAGGTGTTCCTGTTCTCGAGGTGTACCCGTGCTCCCGCGGTGTTTCCGGAAGGTATCTCAGGAGCAGAGCTTGGCACTCTGAACTGGTCGGGCACGCTTGCTGGCGCGTGTTCCGGTTCCCGGGAACGTGTTCCTGTTCCCGGAAATTGTTCTTGCTCTCGAGGTGTTCCCGTGTACCCGGGAACAATCGTCGGCGTCTGCGGTGACTGCCTTGCCCCGACGTGTTCCGCGGTGTTCCCGTGTTCCCGGAACGTGTTGCTGTTCCCGTGTTTCCGGGAACAATCGTTGGCGTCTGCGGTGGCTGTTTCGCCGCGTCGTGTTCCCGGAACTTGTTCCTGCTCTCGAGGTGTTCCCGTGTACCCGGGAACAATCATCGGCGTCTGCGGTGACTGCCTTGCCCCGACGTGTTCCACGGTGCTTCCGTGTTCCCGGAACGTGTTCCTGTTCCCGTGTTCGTCGTGTTTCACGTCTTCCTCTGTCGCTGCGTCTGGAGACGCGCGGTAGCGGCTACCTGTGTTCCTGCTTCGTGTGCGGCTGATATTTGTGTGGACTGGGACACGTAAAGGTTAGATTAAGGTTGTGTTAGGCTAGGTTAGGGTTAGGCTAGAATTAGGCTAGGATTAGGCTAGCACTAGGCTAGGATTAGGCTAGGACTAGGCTAGGATTAGGCTAGGACTAGGCTGGGATTAGGCTAGGACTAGGCTAGGTTTTCTGGATTTGCTTTTTGTGGTTTATCTTTTGTTTTTACTGTATATATATATGTGTGTTGAGCTAGTTGACATCCCTCTATGGCGGAGTCCGACATAGACGGGTGTCAGAGCGCTATGAAAAGGAGGTTCCCGAGCGGCTCTGGCTCGGATCCAGAGGCTGAGAACTCTCCAAGCACCGCAAAGGTATCGACGGCTCGCCGCGGAAAGTGTTCCCAGCCCGCTAGAGCCCCCACGGGGCTCACACGGGCGAAGGGGATGTTAAAGAAAATGACGGAGGAAGACAGGGAGTTGGAGTTTGACCGGGCACTGCGGTCCCGGGCCTTCCGCAAGGAGAAGGTACCAATGGCGCCAGATTTAGAGAAGGATGAGGTCAACACGGAACCTAATCCGGAAACACTCTCCCCTGAGGAGTTGCGGGTACTTGCTGGAAATAAAGCAGCTGACATACTGGAGGTAGCGAAAAAATCTAGCAACCTCCATGGTCCGTTCGTTAAACGACTCAAGGAATCCGCCAACGTCCTTATGACGGTGGTGGATATACTTACCTCACGTACAGAGGAAGAGGAAATGAGGCGCCTCCGCCTCGATAATGGACGTCTGCGTAGGGAAGTCGACACACTGCGGGCAGAGCTTAAGGCTCATCGCCGCGAGTTCTCAGCAATGAGAACGGAGTTTGCAGCGGCGCGACCATCGGCACCGCAGCCTCCCGTCATGGACCTGGAAGAGCTCCAGCGTGCCCTCACTATCACAATGGGCACAATGCTGGATGCTCGCCTCGCGACGATAAATGACCGCCTTCTGCCGACTCCTATCTGCCGTCCTTCGTTGGCGGCGGACAGGAAAAAGGCTGCAGCGGCCACATCCGCAAAGACTTCGAAGGCTTCAAAAGCTCCAAAGGCTTCAATGGCAAATGCGGCAGCTGCCTCGAGGGCCCCTGCTATAGCTCAGGAAAAACCTATTGCCGGATCCGAGAAGGGAAATGCCCCCTCCCTACCCACCAGGAGGGCAGCCGGTCAGCTGCCGGGGTCCTCGTCAGCCCCGGTGATGAACCCATGGATGGAGGAAGAATGGGCCGAGGTACAGAGAAAAGGGAGGAATAAGAAACACCCTAAACCCGCCAAAGAGATGACACCCAAGCCGGCACCAACGAGGGCAGCGCTTGCAAAGCCGAAACTATTCCCTCCGAGGTCGGCTGCGGTAGCAATCTGCCTTGATGCTGAGGCAGAAAAGAGGGGCGTTACGTATGCTTCCATTTTGGCAACGGCGGAGCAGAGGATTAACCTCGGCGAGGTGGGGATCACCCCGGGGGCTCTAAAGATCCGCGCATCAGCGACTGGGAGCCGCCTAATCGAGGTTCACGGGGAGGGAAAGACTGAAGCGGCTGACAAATTGGCAGTAAGCCTTACTGCGGCCCTGGATGGCCTGGCCAGAGTCAGCCGACCTGTGAAGTGCGCAGATTTGCGCATCACGGAACTGGATGACTCGGCCACACAGGTAAAGGTAGCCACTGCGATCGCTAAGGCCGGAGGGTGTTCTGAGGACCAAATTAAGGTCCTCAATATTAAATGGGGGACAAGAGGTACTGGTTCAGTTATAGCTCAGTGCCCGATCACTGCAGCTGCGGCCGTCTCTAAGGCGGGAAGAATACTGGTCGGATGGAGCTCGGCAAAGGTACGGGCTCTTGAGCAACGCTCTCTGCGCTGCTACAAGTGCATGGGAACCGGGCACACCCGGACTACGTGTCCGTCCAGTATGAGTCGGGACAGCCTCTGCTTCAGATGCGGAGCAGAGGGGCACAAAGCAGCGCAATGCGACGGAGCCCGTCACTGCGCAGTGTGCGCTGATGCGGGTCGCTCGTCCACACATCACATGGGCGGCAGGAAATGCTTTCCTCCATCGGTGAGGGGAAGAGCTGTCACCAGAAGTGAGATGGCCTTACACAGCGAGGGGAATCGTGACATTCGATGTGAGGAAGCTTCTGAAATGTCGACATGAGTCAGTCTCGAAACAGAAGCTTTCTCCAGACGAACCTAAACCACTGCGCTGGAGCCCAAGATATGTTTCTTCAGTACATGACGCAGTGGCGGGTAGATGTAGCGGTAGCTTGTGAGCCATATTATGTCCCCGCCCATTCGAACTGGGTTGGTGATAATAATAACTCGGTGGTAGTGGTGAGGTCAAACAGGGGCCCACCCCTTTCTGTTCTGGAGCGGAGATCGGGTATTGTAGCGGCGAAATGGGGAGAGTACGTAATACTCGCTGCATACTTCTCCCCCAATCGGACTCTGGCCGAGTTTGAGGCATTCCTCGACTCCGTTAGGGCGGTAGTAGGGCGGATGGGTCCTAGGCATATCATCTTTCTTGCCGACCTCAATGCCAAGTCGCGCGCATGGGGAAACCCTAGGTGTGACGCTCGCGGGATGGCAGTCCAGACCTGGGCTCTCCAAACTGGATTGTCCCTCCTAAACAAGGGAACAGCGTATACATGCGTCCGGCAGCAGGGGGGGTCTGTGGTGGACATCTCGTTCGCCACCCTCGCTATTGCACATAAAGTGCATAACTGGAGGGTGGAGCAACATGTGGAGACCTTGTCGGATCACCAATATATCCGGTTTGAGGTCTCCGCCTCTAGACCAATAGTGCCTCCAAGAGGACCGAGCCATTTCCCACGCTGGACCCTGACTCAATTGGACCGAGAGCTGGCCAAGGAAGCCGCAATATTGGTGCGATGGCAACATCGCGAAGCGTCCACTGAGAATACCGACGCCGATGAGTTGGCAATTCGAGTTCGCACCGCACTCACGGCGGTGTGCGATGCGGCCATGCCGAGGGCTAGACGGCTAGCCCCGCGCCGAAATGTATATTGGTGGTCGGCGGACATCGCCGATCTCAGAGGACAGGCGAATGCGGCTAGAAGAGCATTCGTCCGCTGCCGCCGCCGTCGTCGTGCAGACGACGTGGAAAATGCTGCAGAGGGTCAGCTCAAGATAGCCTACGCAGGAAAAAAGAAGGCGCTCCAGGTGGCCATTAGTAAGGCAAAGGCCTCGGCACGGGAGCAGCTTCTTAAAAATCTGGACAGAGACCCATGGGGACGCCCGTACCGTGCGGCGCGGAAGAAACTCTGTGCCGCCGGCGCCCCCCCGACGGAGTTATTGGAGCCGGGTACCATGAGAAGGATTGTAGAGGAGCTGTTCCCGGATCCCGTGGGGCACTCTCCTCCTGTTATGACGCCCTCCTCTCATTTAGAGGAAGATCTGTCGAATGAAGAGGCCCCTCCAGTGAGATACGGAGAAATGCAGGTTGCTCTCAACCGGCTCAGAGGCCGGCGGACAGCGCCAGGGTGCGACGGGGTGCCCGGAAAGGTCCTTTTTGTTGCGGCAGGCGAAATGGTGGACTGGCTTCGGGAGGTATTTGACGAGTGCCTCCGCGTCGGTCTTTTTCCAAAAATTTGGAAGGAGGGCCGTCTTGCCCTCATACCAAAGGAGGGCCGCCCTCTGGGCTCCCCTGGCGCCTACAGGCCTATAGTGCTGCTAGACGAGGTGGGCAAGTTGCTGGAAAAGATCCTCACCAATCGCCTCGTCCGACATTTGGAAGAAGTCGGGCCGGATCTTTCAGAGGCTCAGTACGGGTTCAGGGCAGGTCGCTCAACAGTCGACGCGCTGACTGCCCTCAAAGACCGGTCTAAGGAAGCTACGGAGAGGGGAGAGGTAGTCCTCGCCATATCCCTGGACGTTAAAAATGCGTTCAACAGCCTACCGTTCGAGACGATAATGGAGGCACTCCGCTTCCATAGAGTGCCAACATATCTCCGGCGGCTGTTGCGAGACTACCTGCAGGACAGGATAGTCCGCTGGGAGGGTGCGGACGGGAAGCTCTACCACCGGCACGTTGGATGCGGCGTTCCACAGGGATCCGTATTGGGTCCAGTGCTGTGGAACGTCGGATTTGACTGGCTGCTGCGCGGTCCACTTCCCCCGGGGGCGGGCCTCATTTGCTATGCGGATGATACTCTAGTCACCGCCCGTGGCCGGAACTATAAGGAGGCTGCACGACTCGGTCAGGTCGTGGCAACGCTGGTCGTGGACAGGATCCAGCTACTGGGACTTACAGTCGCAGTACTTAAAACGGAGGCAATCCTCTTCCACGGCTTGCGCAAAAGAGGTGCACCACGAGGAGCAAAGATCTCCATTATGGGGGAGAACGTCGAGATTGGCGCCGAGATGAAATATCTTGGTCTCACTCTCGACAGTAAGTGGAAGTTCGTGGCGCACTTCGCCAAACTAGCCCCCAAACTGGTGGGTGCTGCAGCAGCTTTGGGAAGACTTCTACCTAACAAGGGAGGCCCGCAGTCCCTGTGTAGGCGTCTATACTGCGGTATCATCCGGAGCATGGCCCTATACGGGGCTCCCGTATGGGTGGATGCCCTCACGGGCGCGAACAGTATTCTTCTGCGCAGACCGCAGAGGGTCATTGCTTTGCGGTCTTGCAGAGGCTATCGCACGGTATCCTGGGCGGCCGCCACTCTGCTGGCGTGTGATCCGCCATGGGAACTACAGGCGGAGGCTCTCGCAGAGGTATACAGGTTTCGTGCGAATCTGAGGGCACACGATCAGTTCCCAGACCATAGGGAAGTGGAGGGACTGCGGGACGCTGCACAGGCTGCTCTAACTTCGAGGTGGAAGACTGACCTCGAAGCAGCCACATCCGGCCTTGTAACCCTGGAGGCAATACTGCCAAGTTTTGAACGGTGGATCTCCCGGAAGAAGGGGGTCCTTGATTTTCACACGGTGCAGGTTCTAACCGGGCACGGTTGTTTCGGTGAGTACCTGCATCGAGTGGCTGGACGGGAGGAAAACCCTCAATGCCATAAGTGTGGCGCACCTGTTGACACAGTGCGTCATACTTTAGAAGAATGCTTGGCTTGGGAGCCCCAGCGGCACGACCTAGCCGCGTTACTGGGTGGAGATCTTTCACTGCCGACCATCGTCTCCAAAATGCTCGACAGTGAAAGGTGCTGGGACGCCGTAACCTTCTTCTGCAAGTCAGTCATGACTCTGAAGGAGGTGGCAGAGAGGGAACGAGAGGACAATCCCAATGCTCTCTTAATCCGCCGACGGAGAGCGGGTCGGGCATGCCGGCGTTATGCGCACCTGCTTGCCCCGCCTTAATGGATCGGTCGGCCAGGTCAAGGGAACCTAGCCGACCAACGATCCAAAAGACTGGAGCGCCTCGAAATTCTCCCGGAGCGCTCCTCCTGGACCGTACCTGCTCAGAGCAGGTCCATCGCGGGGACAACAGTAGAATGCGCAAGCGATCCTGTTGTCCTCTTAGAAAGCGAAATGGTGGGAGAATCGCTGGGTTATTTAGCCGGTAGGACAAGGCACTCAGCCTTGTGAGTCCGGCATATCCGCCCTGGTCCCCCCGGACCTGGCGGAATACGTAAATGTATTTTTCCCAGCGTTAACAAAAAAAAAAAAAAAAAAGGTTAGGTTAGGTTAGGTTAGGTTAGGTTAGGTTAGGTTAGGTTAGGTTAGGTTAGGTTAGGTTAGGTTAGGTTAGGTTAGGTTAGGTTAGGTTAGGTTAGGTTAGGTTAGGTTAGGTTAGGTTAGGTTAGGTTAGGTTAGGTTAGGTTAGGTTAGGTTAGGTTAGGTTAGGTTAGGTTAGGTTAGGTTAGGTTAGGTTAGGTTAGGTTTTTTTTTTTTTTTTTTTTTTTTGCGTGGGGGAGGAAATCCTTTATGGATACCACCGCACCCGTATGCGGTGGTTATGCCCGACTCCCACTGGGAAGGTGACCCAGTGAGTACGTGCTAAAACCTCCCCGTAAGATGGTGTGTTTATTAATTAGCCAGGAAAGTCGTGCTATCGGTTTACTCGAGCTTTCCTGGCTATGTGTTTTGTGTGTTATGTGTTTTTTGAAAAGAAAAGTGTAATAATTAAACTTAAGATTATGAGTAAGAAAAAAAGTGACATATAAAATTATATATATGTAAAAGTGTACAAATTAGTAACAATGATATTACACAAGGGAATGTTATATAATATATATTTTTTAACTAGCATGAGGTGAAAAGTGTACAAATTAATTAGACTTAAGATTATAAGTAAGAAATTATATTTAAAGTGACACATAAAATTATATATATGTAAAAGTGTACTAATTAGTAACAATGATATTACACAAGGGAATGTTATATAATATATTTTTACTGGCATGGAGTGAAAAGTGTACAAATTAATTAGACTTAAGATTATAAGTAAGAAATTATATTTAAAGTGACACATAAAATTATATATATGTAAAAGTGTACTAATTAGTAACAATGATATTACACAAGGGAATGTTATATAATATATTTTTTACTGGCATGGAGTGAAAAGTGTACAAATTAATTAGACTTAAGATTATAAGTAAGAAATTATATTTAAAGTGACACATAAAATTATATATATGTAAAAGTGTACTAATTAGTAACAATGATATTACACAAGGGAATGTTATATAATATGTTTTTTAATGGCATGAAGTGAAAAGTGTACAAATTAAGTAGACTTAAGATTATAAGTAAGAAGTTATATTTAAAGTGACACATAAAATTATATATATGATTATATATATATATATATATATTTTTTTTTTTTTTTTTTTTTTTTTTTTTTTTTTTACACAAATTAGACTTAGGAAGAGAAAAGAAAAATAAAAAAAGAAGTACAATAATAAACGCAAATTATGACTTGAACGCAAATTACACTAAGATTAAAAGTCTTAAGGTTACAAGTAAAATTAAAGTAGAGTAGATCCCGAGCCCGAGCGCGACACTCCCCTGCCGTGGATGTTTGACCGGTGACGAGCCATGTTTGATGTTCTGATGAGCTTGTTACATTGTGGGCATTTGGTTTTATTTTTTATGTACTGTGTGACTCCGCTCCCGTTGCTCTCTGCGATTGGCGAGAGTGGAGGCGGGAGCGTGGCAAGGTCCTTCATCATTGTGTTCAAGAATTCGTTGTGTTGTGTTGTGGTTGTGTTGTTGTGTGCCGGTAATTGGTTCAACGGGGGGGAGAACAGAGGGGGGGAGGAGGGCAGACGCGGGAGGATTTGAGGTGAAGAGGATGGTTGTAGTGAATGACGTGGTGTGGTGGATGAAGGGGTAGTTGCAGGAGTCTCGGGGTTAGGGTTAGGGTTGGTGGTGTGAGTCGCGTCTTGGGTTTCCTCGGTGTCTGAGTTGGTTTCCGAAGTCGACCCCGAGGAGGAGCTGGAGTCGGAGCGGGGTACTACATGATTATTTGGTTCTTTATTATTTGTGGGGAGGTTGGTGTTAAGTTTCCTGCAATAATCCTGTAGCGACAGTAACTGTTCCGTGAGGAATCGGTTGGTGATAGATATGTTGTGTATTACTTGCTGTGCCCTTTCCAGTTCAATTTTATTGGAGAGACAAAAGGGACAGCTATTCTCTGCCATTTTTTTTTTTTTTTTTTTTTTTGTGGGGATAGATGTGAGTGAGGAGGTAGGTAGATAGATGAGGAGGAGGAGTATTATAAGAGAAAACACGAGAAGGTGATGTAGGGAGAAATAAATTAGAGAAGGAGTAGGGATGAGGTAGAATCTAATGTGTAAAATGATGAAGAAGAGGAGTGAGGTGAGGTGGCGGAGTTTGAGGCGTAAGTCTGTTGGGTATGGTTTCTGTGTACTGAAGATGTGAGTTTGTATTATATTATATTGAAGTGAGATGGTGATATGGTGGTTGAGGAAGATGAAGATGATGAGGATGAGGATGAGGATGAGGATGAGGATGAGGATGAGGATGAGGATGAGGATGAGGATGAGGATGAGGATGAGGATGAGGATGAGGATGAGGATGAGGATGAGGATGAGGATGATGAGGATGAGGATGAGGATGAGGATGAGGATGAGGATGAGGATGAGGATGAGGATGAGGGTGAGGGTGAGGATGAGGATGAGGATGAGGATGAAGAAGAAGATGACGATGAAGATGAAGATGAAGATGAAGATGAAGGAGAAGATGAAGATGAAGATGAAGATGAAGATGAAGAAGAAGATGACGATGAAGATGAAGATGAAGATGAAGATGAAGGAGAAGATGAAGATGAAGATGAGGATGAAGATGAAGATGAAGATGAAGATGAAGATGAGGATGAAGATGAAGATGAAGATGAAGATGAAGATGAAGATGTTGATGAAGATGAAGATGAGGATGAAGAGGAAGAGGAAGAGGATTAGTTTAGCAATGGGGGTGCGGGGAGCATGGGGGGGTTTTGAGGCGGGTTGCTTTGGTTGTGATGTTTTAATGTTTTGACTATATGTGTTATGTGGTTGTAAAATGAGTTGGTAGTTGATTCTTTAGCGATGATGTCGGTTATGAGAAATGGGTTTAGATTGTGTGTGTTTGAAGTGATGAAATGATCGTTTCGGGTTTTGCTGTAGATTGGGCATTCTGTAATTAGGTGTTTTAGCGATTGTTCAGACTGTGAGTCGCAGGGACAGTAGTTGTTTGTAGTGATATGGAATCTATATAAGTATTGTTTGTGGTATCCGTGGTTGGTGAGTAGCTGAGTGATTGCAAATTGTGGATTCATAGAATTGATGACTTGTATGAGGGTGTGGTGGTCCGGTGCCCATTCTTTTGTGTATTTACAATTGGTTGGGTTATTGTATAGATTTTCGAGAGCAAGTTGGGATTCCTGTCTTGCACAGTTTTTGATGTAACTGATGGGGATTTGGTTGTAGTCTGGACTTTTATGGCTGGTGGCGGCGGCTTTGGCCGCGGAGTCTGCCTCCTCGTTACCTGTGATGTCGCAGTGGGCGCGTACCCATGCGAATTGTGTTTTTAGGTTGAGTTGTTTAGTTTGTGAAATAGAGTGGAAGATATCTGTGGTTAGTTTGTTGGTGCTGTTGGTGTTTTGTAATTCCATGAGTGATGACTTACTGTCTGAGAGAATGATGTTTAATGGGTATTTGTGTTTTTCTATTAGTTGACATGCGTATTTTATGGCTAGGAGTTCGGCTTGGTATACAGAGCAGTGGTTGTGTAGTTTTAGTTTTTTTGTGATTGTTTTCGCGTTGGATGGAGGATATGCTACGTAAGCAGCGCCTACTTTTCCGCCATGTTTGCTACCATCGGTGAAAATTAAGCAGTATTCGTTGTTTTTGTTATTTTCTTTGAGGAAGTCGTTGAGTTCGTGTTGGGAGGAGATTTCATGGAAGGTGATTGGGGTTCTGAGTTGATGTAACAGTAGAGTGTGTGCAGCGGCGGCTGAGTCTATTGGTGTGTCGTCCGGTATGTATTTTGTTGTCTTGTTTATTCTGGCTGACTCTATTAGGGCGATTTCTTTGATTTTTTCGTTTAGGGGCGTGATGTTAGCTAGTGTGATTGAGGCAGCAGTGGTT